>JAKELG010000289.1:0-47022 GCA_021527035.1 Lactarius vividus | reverse complement strand
CGGAAAGAGATGGGCCATCTGGAGAATTCCTCCGAGTCCTTGCCCTCCCTCCTGTGTCTATAACATATCACCTTCTCGTCAGATCCCTAGACACTCAACGAGACAAGATACGCACTACGTCTTCTGAAACTTTCCGACCGCGCCTCTTCCCCTATTTCAACTTTCGAGCCATCAATACCCGTCAGAAAAGATGCGATCTAAGCCTCACTAAGAGGTAGCCATTCTCCTCGTTCGGGATCGCCACGCAGACGTCCCAAGCTGCGCCTTCTAAGCATTGCAATATCCACCAGAATGGGCTGAAATGTCGGTTATAGAGTGAGGGGAGTGAGGAAGTTCAGGTGCAGCTTGTGACATGGTGAAATCAGTGATCTCCAACAGCGTGAGACCTTGTAGGCTATACAGTAACTTAGTTGCACTCTGATGTTGATGCATTGATGGCCCATGATTCTGGTACAGTAAGTGGTAACCTGGTAACCCGGAATAACCCGGAACGGACATGCGGACAACCCGAGTGCCACTCGCTGTGTTCTCCATCCTAACTTACACTACATCATTTCTTCTGTTCTGGTTGGATTCTCGGTAAATTTTCACAGGTGACCGGGAATTAGGTCGGTTTCACTTTAATATTGTGCCTCTACACCTCAAAACACAACTCTACTATCTTCCTTGCGCTTCATCACGATTTCAACGACTTTGCCGCCGACGTCATGCCTTGGCCCTCTCCTAGCGCCTGTTCGTGATGTCTAATATGGTCAACGGTGGCCATACCGCCATTGACTTTGCGGGCAAATGGGATCAATTAATGGCTCGTCCTGTCACCCAACAACCCGTACTCTGATCTTCCTCACCTTTGACGAAAGTGAGTCAACAACCACATCCTCGCCCTACTACTTGGAGGTACCATTCCCGAGAGCGCTCGTTGCACAGTCGACTCGACCTACTATACGCACTACTCCCCACTCTTCACCATGGAGGCAAACTAGGAATCTCGGCTCGCCTGGAAATGACGACACGTAACAAGTAGATCCAGTGGTCTCGCATTTTCCCCCAAAACTAACCTCTCACGCGTCCGCCCCACAGGGCGCTAAACGTCTACAGTACTCCTTCGCCGCCAACGCGACGGGCTACATAAACCTCGACGTCTCCCTCGCCGACGAACATCACCGGCACCATTCCGGGCCCGCTTAACGTGCAACACTACGTGCCCATCGCGGAGCCGAACACGTCCGCTGTCGGGGCGGGCGGGGGTCCCGTCTTTGTCGCGTCGGGCCTCGACACCAGCTTCACCGCCGTCTCCGCACCCGCGCCTGTCAACCTCACCGCTCAGGGCAAGACCGTGCCGTGGCTCTACCCTCACGTTTCCGCGTCGTCGTCCAAGTCGTTGTCTAGTGGTAGCGACAATGGCGCGGCGGGCGCTAGGAGGGCGCCACGGTGCTCGGCGCATTACTTGCGGGCGTTGCTGCGCTTCTGGCTTGAGCGGACTACATGGCACACGCCACGCGCGAGCCTTACTCTAAAACCGATGGTGATGAGTTTCGTACCGCGATACCAACATGAAAATGCGCGCATACACTTGATATGAGACCGACCGGTATCGTTGAAGAGCTGCGGTGTCACGCTATCGGAACATGTGTCCCTATCACACGAAATCGTAGTGATCCTTACATACGTTCCTAGTCCACAGTTGTACAGAAGTGAAGAAGCTCGTACCTCTAGCCTACTCTAGCCTACGGAATCTATAACAGTGGGTTCGAGATGCCGGGTTACTACGGGGGTCGTGAAATAGCCGCCAATGCCTTGCCCTGCAGTTCCCTCCTGTCCATCCTGGATCGGCTCGCCGTCCTCAATCTCCTGCTCGTCTGGATCCGCGCTCTCGATTTCCCACACAGCCTCGCGAATATGCTCGTCTGGGCCCTCATATCCTCGGACCATATCGCCTACCAGTGTCAAGGAGCATCTTCGTGATAAACTTTGGATATGAAAAGCCTGAGAAGATCCCACGGTCTCGGATAATCAGGTCGCAAATGATATTAAGGAGAATACAGTGTGTTCCGAGAGATTCCCTGCCTTCCATCCAGTGGGACGTGATAATCTTGAAGGTGCCGACGTAGAAAACGTATTTGATTCAGTGCAACGGAGATATCGATAAAAGTCGTCGAAGGGAGAGGAAGAAAAGTTCGATGGTGAACCCAAGACCACCGCCGTCGCGTAGATCTTGCAGACGCCACAGTTGTCGTCTCATCAAGCCATTGAACCAGCGCAGATAAACATGGTCTCGGTCGACAGATTTCAGGCTTTCAAGGACTGCTTCGTATCCTTCGGCAACTCCCCCGTCCAGGACTTCACGAAGCTTTAGTCCAAGTCTGGCCAACGCTTGAACCCGTTGTCCCGGGATTATAACTTGAGGAATGACGGGGGTGCTACCTGTGGTTGGCAGATTAAAAGTATCGCTTAACAGGAAGGATTCAGATCGGTGAGGCTCGTCGAATGATACACCGGGGAGTTGCCGAATCAGCCTGTAGGTAGCGTCATCCATTGCACGTTGATAAACAGAGATCCGCCAGTCGACGTCCTTCATGCAGTCGGCTTCGACTTTTATGTGCTCTAATTCTGAAATCTGTTGTTCGTGGGTTAGTAGGATTTCTTCGACTTGCGCCCTGGTCGTCTTCTTGGCCCAGGGCTCGAATGCTCGATGGAGTTCCTCAACGTGTTCCCATGCTGCTTTGTGACATTCGTCAATCCTATGAGCGCTCTTATGTGCTGCCTCGTCAGGGTGAACTAGATTGAGATTGAAGGCCTGCCAGTCCGTTCACGGCGTACCCAGCGAGCACCTGCAACCGATTGCTACCCAGCATCCGTTGGATGTCCACAAGTGAAAGGCATGTCCAGCGTACGATGAACGATGTGTCGGATGTGATCGTCGGTGAGTTGATCCTATCAATGTGGCCTATTTCGCTGAGCAGCTTGCTGATTTCTCCAAACGAATCTAGTCGGAAACCGACACGACATACAAGTGACGCCGCAGCCTCAACGCCTGCGCGCATGCGCCTATGCCTTGCCTCCTCATTTTCGAAATAACTGTGATTGTTGCAGGTCTCGAACAAGTAGCGCATGCATCGAGAAATCATGTTAAGAGCGGTTCCTCCTTGCAGATGTGGGGGGTGAGGCCTGTGAGGCATAAGGGCGACTTGACTACTAGCGGGCGTAGGACCTATCAGAGGCTCTACTAATGTGTCGTGCACCTGAGCGACCTCTCTCCAGACGTCTTGGCTCCATTCGGTATTGAAAGAGCCGGGGATCGCCAACGCGAGTGGTTCCATCTCGGCGTTTGCCGCGGCCCTATTGATCAACCATCGGATGGCGCGCACGTCGCGGTCTTTGCGTTCGTCGGTCTCCTCCATCACCACCCGTTCTTGACATGCTTCCATGCCCATGGACGTAAGCTTCTTGCTAGGGGTGCCGTTACCGAAATAAGGTCGTAGGAACTTCTGCCTCAAGAAAATGATTCGCCACGAGAGCACGGACTGGACTGGCGATTGCAGGTTCCAGAGCGGCACCAACATGGTGTACAGGAAGATTGATCCCAAACCACAGATAAAAAAAGTCATGATAGCGCCCATCCTTGTGTTGACATTGATTATTGAAATGCTCAGGCCGAGAAAAAATAGGACGAGCGATAAGACGGATCGCAAAAGTGGCTGATAACGCCAACCCTCGCACTGACCAGGCACCGTCGAAAAAAAATTGTCGAAATCGCGCTCGCTTCAGAGGGTGATCGTACCGCTGGTAGACCTGCATATAGGATCGAACCCATTCTTGAACGAGAGTCGCAAAAAGCGCCGCAGACAAGCTGCATACGAGACCGAGCAACCAGAAACCATTCACCAGGATGTCTGAACTTGGCTGGAGAGAATTTCGGATAAGGTGGTGGAGGAGTAGATGGGACGGAAACCTGTGGGGCGATGGATGCAATTTGCTGTGAGATCTGGGCGAGCATCGCAACTGATTGCTGGTGATAATATACTGATTGCTGCGCAGGATCTGGTTGCAAATTCTTGAGACTGTCAACGAGGAACGAGGTGAGAACGGCAGCAAACAAGCCGGCCTGTGGAAAGGTACATTGAATTCAAGTCTACGCCGAACATGGAAAGATACACGCACGAATGTGGGGATTCCATTCATATCCGCTAATAGGCCTTGGAACAGAGCTTCGTCATGGGCCTGACCCTCCTTATCGTAAAGAGACCAGAGAGCATTGGCACCGTCATCGAAATCCTTGTGCTCGCTTTGAGCCTGTGAGAGAGACTGGGATATCCGAAGGATTCCTCAGTTGTCCTGCCTCCTGCGTCTACAACATATTACCCGTTAGATCCCCACGCACTCAACGACACAAGATACACACTAGATTCGAAACGTCTTCCGAGAGTCTCCGACTGCGCCTCTTCCCCTAAGTTATCTTTGGCCCGGGACCAGTCAACACCCGTCGGTTAAGAGACAACGTAAGACCCACTAAGAGATAGTAATTCTCCTTGTTCGGGATCACGTCCGTGCCTTGTGCGTCTAGGCATTGCAATATCCACTAGAATGGGCTGAAATGTCAGTTACAGAGCGAGGGATGTGAGGAGTTGAAGTGTAGCTTGTGATGAGCGATGTCCTAACTAACGTAGGGCCTGACCCGGATCCAGTCACCTAATCAGACGCTATCAAGGGTCTGCAACTCTGACTTGACCCTTGTGACCCATCAGCGCGTCAGCGCTTCAGCCACCACTGGTGATAAGGTAGAATCGGGCTCCAGCGGCGCGTGAACCTAGACCGCGAGACAGCGTGACTCCATCTCAATTGGCAAATGTCCGAGAAAACGACCCGATTCTTGCAAGACCCACTCTCCCTATCTTTCTTGCGTCGTACTGTACTGTGGAAATTCCCATTTGAGCTGATTTTGCGTCGTGTCAACGAGAGCCTTCCAAATCTAGAAGGTTACATTTGGACGCGCTGTCTTGCATTGGCTGGCACCCAGACGTAGACTGAAGACAGGGACACCATCCTACGTCCTTATCCACATACGGGAAGTATAACCCACTTTCCTCAGTGATTGACCCTAATCGCCATTCTCGGACACCCCTCCACCTGCACCTATTCAGCACGTGCCACTGTTGACCTCGAACGGAGCCAATCATTATAGAAGGACCACACTGCTGCACTGCATGTGGATACCTAGAGCAAGCAGCGCGCCCGAGCGCGGAGTACGAGTGAAAACGCAAGGGCCACAAGATACATGAGGGGATTAGGAGGAACGAATCAATTTTTGCGGAAGCGATTGTGGGAATTAATAAACCCTCACGTGACACACTCCGAAGCTACTATAATAAGTTAAGTTAAGCTGATGCTTGCCTCGCAAGTGTAAATACAGTACAATCATTTTTTGGGTCGTCGGAAGGTAAATAAAGAACAAGAGTACTAGTAGGACCGATTTGGGTACAATAATCTACGCTAAATAATACTGAACATCTATGTTCCTAGTTCCTAAGTGTACATAGGGAAAGGGGATGGAATGTTCGTATTTAATACTAGCGCATGGGATCTGCAGCACTGCTGAGAAGGCACGAGATCCGGTTGCACCTGGATTTGGAAATATTCTCCACTGCCTTACGCCGGAGACCCATGTCCGAGCAACTTTTCGGATCGACGCTCTCAATCTCCCGCAAAGCTTCGTCAATATGCGAATCAGATCCCGTGTGCCCGCGGAGCATGTCGCCTACAATTTCAAGGAGCATGGTCGTGATATACTCTGGATATAAGAAATCCGAGAAAACGCCACGGCCTCGGATGACGAGGTCGCAAATGATGTTGAGCAAGATATTTTGCGTCCCGAGCGATTCCCTGCTCTCCCTCCAACGAGATAAAATGTTCCTAAATGTCCCAGTGTAGAAGACCCGATTTGATTCCTGCGACGAGGACACGGATAAAAGTTGTCGGAGGGAGAGGAAGAAAAGTTCGGCGGTAAAACCAAGACCGCCGCCATCGCGTAAATCCTGCAGACGCCAGAGTTGCCGTGTCATCAGGCCACCGGCCCAACGCAGCGGAACGCGGACCTTGTCGATAGACTTCAAGCTTTCGAGCATCTCGTCTCCCTCAGCGCTCCGCCCCTCGAGCACGTCTCGGAATTTTAGGCTCAGCGAAGACAGTGCCCGGATTTGCTGTGCGGGGAATGCTAACTGCGGCGTGATAGGAGTGCTGTAGATCAACGGGAAATCGAAGACTTCGCTGATCAGAAGGGGTCCGGAGCGCTTGAGCTTGCTGAACGATATCCCGGGAAGCCGTCGCGTCAACCCGTGAGTGGCGTCATAGATCGCGTCTTGGAGAAGAGAGATCCGCCAGTCAATGTCCCCCATGCCATCGGCTTCGATTTTGATGCACTCCAGTGCCGAAATCCGCGATTCTTGGTTTCGTAGGATTTCTTCGATCTGTTCCTTGATCTTCTTCTGACCCCAGGGCGCGAACGTTCGACGTAGGTCCTCAACGCGCTCACATGCTGTTCTGAGATATTCGTCGATCCTCTGAGCGCTCTTATGCGCCGCCTCGTCGGGTGAACTGGATTCGGATTGAAGGCGTGCTAGTCCGCTCACCGCGTACCCAGCAAGCACTTGTAGTCGGTTGGCGCTTAATTTTTGCTGAATCTCCATGAGTGAAAGGCATGTCCAGTGTACCGTGAATGGCGGATACGATCGGTTTGTCCGTACTTCGTTGACCTTTTCGATGTGACCAATTTCGCTGACCAACTTGCCGACTTCGCCGAATCCCCTCAGCCGAAAACCGATACAACACACGAGTGACGCCGTGGCTTCAACGCATGCACGCATGCGCCTATGTCTTGCCTCCTCGTTTTCGAAAAAACTGTGATTGTTGCAGGTCTCGAAAAGGTAGCGCACGCATCGAGAGATTGTGTCAACGGCGGCTCCTTCTAGAGGATGTTGGGGATGGGGCATAAGGGAGACTTGACTACCAGCGGGCGAAGGTCCTGCTGGAGGCTCTGACACGTCGCGCGTCTCACACCCCTGGGAGGAGACCTCTCTCCACACGTCTCTGCCCCATTCGGTGTTAAAGAGCCAGGGATCGCTAATACGAGGGGTTCTATCTCGGCGTTCACCGCGGTGCTGTCGACCAACCACCGGATGGCGCGCACGTCACGATTTTTGCGTTCATCGGTTTCCTCCATCACCACCCGCTCTTGAGATGCTTCCATACTCATGGACGTAAGCTTCTTGCTAACAGGGCGGTTACCGAAAAAGGACCGCTTAAACCTTTGCATCAAGAAGAATATCGGCCACGAGAACAGGGTCTGGTGTGGTGATTGCAGGTTCCAGAGCGGGGCTAACATGCCGTACAGGAAGAACGATCCACAACAACAGATAGGAATGATCGTGATGACGCCAATGGTCGTATTGAAACCTAGTAGGGAGTCGCTAAGGCCGAAAAAAAACAGGACAAGCGAGACACGGATCAACGAAGGGACAGCCACTGCCATCGCCCGCATTGACCTGGCGCCTTCGAAAAAAAATTGTCGAAACCGCGCTCGCTTTAGAGGGTGATCGTATCGCTGGAAGACCTGCATATATGATCGAACCCATTGTTGAACGAGAGTTGCAAAAAGCGCCGCAGACAGACTGCATACGAGACCAATCAACCAGTAAGCGTTCACGCGGATGTCTCTAATCGACGTGTGGAACGCTGGGTAAGGTGGTGGGGGAGTAGATGGGACGGAAACTTGTGGGGCGATAGATGCAATTTGCTGTGAGATCTGGGCGAGCATCGCGACCGATTGCTGGTGATAATATACTGATTGTTGCGCAGGGTCTGGTTGCAAATTCTGAAGACTGTCGACGAGGAAGGAAGTGAGAACGGCAGCAAATAAGCCGGCCTGTATAAATGCAGGGTATATTGAATTGAATCTACGTTGAATGCGGGAAGATACACACGAATGTAGGGACCCCATCCATATCCTGCTGACAGGCTTTGGAAGAGAGCCTCGTCGTGGGTTTGAGCCTCTTTTCCGTAAAGAGACCAGAGAGCATTGGCAGCCGTCATCGAAATCCCTGCGCTCGTTGCAGGCCACCGACTGAGATGGGCCATCTGAATAAGAATTGTTTCCTTCGCTCCATCCTGAGTCTACAACCCATCATCAGATTTCCGTGCGCTTCATAACACAAGGTACGCACTAGGGTCCAAAGATCTTTCAAGTGTCCCAAGCGACACATCTTCCCTTAATTCATCTTTTACTAGGCCATCAATACCGGTCGGATGAGAGATAACCCAAACACTAAAACCAACCGAGAGGTAGTGATTCCCCTCGTTCGGGGTCATCTCTGCGCTCTGCGTATCCAGACATCGTGATAACCACAGGGGAATGGAGACGAAATATAGAGTATGGCGCTTAGTGTAGCGTGAGGGAGGAAGCTCGATTTTAGCGTATCGATGAAGGGCTATGACAAGCTTTCAATAGACAATGCTCTGGTAGTAGCCCCATCTGTAAGGACTCCTTAATATTTGGTCGTGATCCCACCCGACCAATTGGAGTCCAAAAAAAAAAGTAGGGCCCTTTAAAAAGGTGCATTAGTCAAGTCAAATGCGGCCAACCTGGAACCCCAGAAAACCCGAGTTTCATACAATAACTTGATTAATTGTGTGTTTCCCGACCAATCAGGTCTTTTCAAGTCAATGTGTGCTTTGATCGCCAGTGCGGTGGTAACTCAAATGAGGGCCAGCTGGGGCGCCGGGCGAAGCAGCACGTGACGCATTCCCTTTGCGTGCCGCCACCTGTTCGCCCACTTTTCCTAGAAAACCAGGATCTTTAATTTTTCTGCCCGCCACGCCTTTTACTCTGGAATCGATAGTTAGGATCGTTGTATCTGCAGATGCTCAGTTGGTTGCCCCGGGGGGGGGGGGGGGGGGGGGGGGGTCCCACCCATCGCCTCAGCAACAAAGACCCTCATTTTCAACCGGGAAGCGCTTCGCGCTTTCGCTTCGATACGCTATCTCCTCCACATCTCTTTTGAGCCGTTACATGTTCCCTAAATATCCGCATCGTCTGTACATACTCCCCGGAACTACGTTCTCGAAATACACCAAAGCCAAGCCTGGGCCCTCTCGGCATCGTTCTGACCTTTCATGTCGCGCGCTGTCATTTTCTCTCTCGCCTCTCCCACCAGCACTGCACGAAATTCCTCCTAGTAGAAGTGGAGACCCACAAAGATAACGTCCAAGTTGACCAAATGGCCTCTCGAACATTGCTGTTTCAAAACCCTACTTATTTAGTGGGATCCGAGTCGAGTTGATGATTCTCTCTCTATTATTACAAACACCAATTTTTTCTGCGATAGAGATGACCGTATTGTGAATGCTTCTCTCACAAAGCCCTATCGAATATTGCAGTGAAATTTGCCAGATTTGATATTCCTTTTGAAGCTTGAAGACCGCTGGGTCCTATCGCCGAGTGCAGCAAAGGCCTCAGCGTCACGACGGTCACCACCTTTAAGACGGTGGTAGTCCCGCTGACTATAAATGCAAGAGATAATGGAGATAAGAAACGCTGGCCAACGACTGAGGTTCTTCCTGAAGGGCGTTCCATTTGAGCAATGGAGTTGCAGATCGAGATAGAACGGTGATGCATATATGATTCGTCGCGATCTTTGGCGGACATATACTAGTCTTTGCCATACCCTCGTACGATGTTCAATGGAATTCAAAGGGATCACGTAGGCAGAAAGAAAATATTGAAAGTAGATATTTCTAGAAAGATATCGTCTGGGAGGATGTTGAATTGTAACAGTTTTACTATCTTTTGTGCCACCCGACTCAGTACTCCACACGAGTGCCAACCAGAATTTGAACACGTACCATGAGCATGAGCCGCTTCGATCTTCAAGCTTCAGGCTTTTGCGAGGCATGAGTCAGCACTGAGGGGGATTAATCTGGAGAAACGATGTTATTGAGAGTGGAGGTCGACGTCGGTCATTCATCAAAGGGGTGGTGCGAAGCAGTAAATTTCACAAGCATCCCAACAATCTTGACTGAGTGCCTTGCCTATCAATTTAATGTGTTGGTCCAAGCAGTACCGTGTTTCTCGCAAGGCCTTATCACACCAGTTTTTTTGTCGCCATTAGGGAACATAGTGGTAGTATGCATATGGCCATTTCAAAGCCCCAGCGTCCTTAGGTCACTTAACTTACACCCTTCATGAGACACCCTCCATGAATATCATCGTAACCTATATGACATTAACAACGGCTAGTAACACATCAGAATGTGGTCGGGCCTCCAACGGGGCCATCATCCACAGAACCGACCGTAATATCTAACACACACGTGTGTAGCTCTATGCAGATACAACATTCAGTACATCACTCCCCACATAATACACGATCTAGAATTGTGAAGGAGGCTCCACGGGGTGCTCGGAACACGCCGCGCGCATAGTTTCGACGGCAGCAGACGATCGTGCTCTTATGTTACACTTGAACGGTTTCGGGTGGCTGCCAGCGACCGCCGCCGCAATAGGGTTCCCATCGGATCAGTGACAACCAAAAGCCAGAGAGGTAGAACCGCTGCTCACCTGACTGAGCCCGAGAAGAATTCTGGTTTCGGGGCCCCCTCTGGGCCCGGTGTGAAGTTGTACGTGGCGAGAGCCGTGGACATGAAGGCATACACAGTAGCACCCGCGAGTGCCACCCCGGGACAGGCACGTCGGCCAAAACCGAACGCCCACGCGTGGGGGTCGAGGGCACTTTGAGCACCCAAGAAGCGTTCCGGGCGGAACTCACCGGGATCCTCATACACCTCTGGGTCATTCGCGATCTGCCTTTGAGGTTTTGGCATCGCAAGTCAGTTGGAATGAACCGAAAAAGACGGGATGGAAACTCGCCAGAGATTCGTCGTGACATACGAGCCCTTGGGAATGAAATAGTCCCCGTACCAGTCGTCTTGAATCGTGGAACGAGGAGTGATAGGACCAATGACGTGCCATCTCAAGATCTCCTTGTACACAGCCGCAAAGTATGGCAAGTTCTCGCGGTCGGCGAGGTTTGGAAGACGGCCGGTTCCGACAACGCGGTCGATCTCTTCCTGCACCTTGAGCTGCACGTCAGGAAAGAGAACCATCGCAAGTATAAATGTGTTGATAGCAGCCACGACCTGGGGGACACACATGCCCATTTAGCCTTCTAGTGTGTTATGAAGGGCTGAGATATCGTACGGTGTCTGTCCCACCTCCATAGAGAGACGTCGCCGCGAAGGGGAGAGTCTCCGAGTCCAGAGCGCTAAGCTCACTCTCTAAGTAGGCAGACGTGAACGACGGGACTGCAGTTTTGTCCAGCTGCCCTGGGTTCAGCGTTTTGCTCAACGGTAACCAGAAATCGTTAGGGGCTCACCATGCGGCTCTTGACAAACTCCACAGGTCGATAGGTTTGTTCAAAATTTGTACGTCGGTACCGCTCGGCCACCTTCTTAAATCCCGCACCGGGCATCCACGCTGGGATATGACGCACTTGGAGAAATCAGTTCGAATGTAATTGTCAAAGAGAAAAGTAAAAGGGACTGACAGATTGGGATATTATCGACTAGCCATGCACCCGGCAATGTGGCGAGGTAGAATTCATCTGCAGCGATGTTAATGACATTCAGGAGAGGGTCAGGCTTTTCTCTTTCGACGTTGTAGCCATACGACATCTTCAAGAAAATGGCCCCAACCGATCTGTATGGGGTCGCAAGTTAGCACAGGCCTTGGAATTCTCCTGCACGACCTACAGGCGCACGTCTTTGAGGAAGTTATCGGGATTCTCAGAAACACGGGAAAGTAAATGTATCGCCTCTCGTTCCTGTACATCACGATATTTTGCAATCGCAGCGTTGGTGCCGATTTGACGAGCTACGAGCTTGCGCATAGAACGGAAGCGTTCGCCGTATGGACTGAAGATCATCTGCAGATTCCAACCGATCCTTTACGTAAACGATCAGATAAGTACTAGGGGATACCCGTCGTAGAGGGACGCATACATCTCGCCAGCAAAATGGAGAAGTGGGCGACCAGAATAGATCACAGAGCGCCCTTCTAGTAGGTCCTCGCACACTTTCAATGAATTAAGAATGATGATAGGTTGACCCATGACGCAGACGGAGCTGATTGGACCTATGATAGATAGCGTGAGCTGCGTGTGGGAAGGAGACAAAGGTTAGAAACATACCATAGAGGTCTTTGTGCTTCGCCCAGTGCAGCCACTCGTAGTCCTTGGGCATATCGCCGATATTTCCGAGGAAAGGAAGTCCAGGAGGTCCAGGAGGCAACCGCCGCCATTGACTCCGTGCCCACAAGAATGCTAGACAAGCAAGAAATACAACGCAGCCTATCTGGAGGGTAGAGAGCAGCATGATGTGGGGAGCTGTTAACAGCCACGCGTCTGTTCCTGGCACCTATTTTTATGGTCTGCGCCAGTGGCGCTTGAGGCGCCGTGACCACCATGGCTGGATGTAGGAATAATAAAAATGGATTTGTCATGGATAAATTTCCCTCAATTGATAATCAACAAGATAATAGGTACCAACCGATAGGAGAAGAGAAGAGGAACGAGGTCTAGCAAGCGAAGTCCCCCCACTTTACCTAATAATTATACCGGCAGTAACTGGCAGCGAAGGCAAATTGTGATGACTGGGGGTCATCTAGTCATCATCAAATAGAAACTGTTCATTCGGCACCGGGACTACAGAGGGAGGGGCCTTTGACATTTTTTGCCATTGGGTGAACTTCCCGCCGCCCACCTAACCGCCCAATCTTGCGCCCAATTACCATTGGTGCCAGTTGATTTATTAATCAAGCATACTGTACAGTGTACGCCACACATTCCTGGAAAAGGCAGTATGCCCTACTGGCTTCTCAGGCACGCTTGGGGATCCGCTGGCCGCTGGATGCGCTTCTTCGTGGACCCGGGGTGGCTTGCCACCATGATACATGACGCATGGAACCAGGGCGACGGCGGAGCTGCGTTCTAGCCGTACTTCTCACGTGCCGGTACCGGTTTATCAATCGCTGGCAGAGTGGATCTCTGTAGCCCCGGAAACGAGCAGTGTGGTCATCGACCAAAGACGGGAATGCCGATGTTCGTGTTGATGGTTGAGACTTAGTGAGACCGCATTGTATCCTGGTTGGGCTACAGAAGCTTGAGTGTACCGTCGTGTTCAGGCTCGGGGAGCGAGCAACCCCCTTGCAAACCTCAGAAACGCATGGCAACTCACTAGAAACTGGCCTTGAAACTGGCCGTGGAGCGGCCCTTGGCGGCACCAGTCATCATTCAGGGCTGCAGGGATGCGCCGGTCCCGCAAGCGCTAGTGTGCATGTGTTTCCCCTACTGTACTCGAAGTGAAAAAAAAAAAAAAAAAAAAAAAAAACAGAAGAGCTTCGTGATGGAATTACAAGATCGAATGAAACCAGGATGTCGTACGGTCGGTGCGCATGCCTGTCACCTGCAACATACAGGGGGCGTCAAGGGGAACGTTGCCAAAATTTGTTTTTATCACTGCATTGTGCACCTTAAGGCGGGCAAACCTCATGTTCTGTATTATTGCACTTCGCTTTAGATACTGCACAAATCGCTGTCCCTAAGATAATCGTCCCGTTTTTCCTGAACTGCGCGTCTCGACTCCTGAGTCATATAGTGCATAAAAATAGGCAATATTGGTTAGGGTATGTATATCTTGTAAGAACTTCGACTACGCTGTTAGATGAATTCGGTGAACAAAAAGGCTAGCGGGACAATTCAACGGCCGAAACTGATGCCCAATGATCGGTGATCCGCCACTCACGGACACAATCAACAATCTCCGGGTCTAGCGCTACTAGTCTATCACAAGGTCTCTCACGTACTCGAACCAAACTTAGAGATCGCGCTGATCGCGTATATTCCCAGGAGTGATAATTTGGTGGGTTACTATAACTTACACGCGTTCGCCAAGGAGGCACGCAGTGCCGCACCATTAGGCGAGGAAACGGGCATGCCAGTGGTTGGAAATAAAATAATGTGCTGGGGTTTCCTAACTGTGGATGTCCGAACAAGTGTCCCCGATACTCTTCAAATTTGGTGCGATCCCTACGGACTATCAAGGGTGTATGGTTGCATGGAAGTGTAGATAAAAAAAGATCACGAACATCGGCCAAGACATCGGCGGCCTGGGGGCTGCTGTTCTAGTAGGCGCTGTGGCGAATCCGTCAAGACCCTTGCACCTAACAAGATACGCCCACATACCCAGGAACTTTCTGCTCCCGGCTGCTTTTCTCAACTAATATGTCCCCACAAATAGGTTTCAATTACATCCTCTGACATAAGATAGCTTGCGGCGGCTGAGCACATGCAAATACAGTAGCACAGCACCCTTGACAGTACCTAAACTATGTCCGGAAGCCCACGTGATCCGAGACGAACGAAAGGCACGCCAACCCGGCCCACGCATGAACGTACATGAACCACAACTTGGACTTGAAGGTTGGGTGTCCGAGTCTTATCCCTGCTGAGCGCTGAGAGCAATGAGCCGTGACTAAGGTACGCCAAGGCAATTATTTTTAAAATTCTTTATTTTCATGGCCCGGACAGTCTGGGGTCGTGCGAGATCAAGCCACCAGGCTATAAACTGTACAAGGTTTGAGTGCTATCAGCTTCGATTCGAAGCGTTGTTCAGGACTAAATGAGAACCGATGATGGCCATGCCTTAGAAGGGAACTCACTGTATGCTCCTCTCTGGAAAGTTTCAGGTGATTACGGAACTTCAATCTGCCCATCTCAAGCGTCAGTCACGGTCACACACCATACTCCGAGCTTGGATTTTCCTGCCTGATTTGCTGTCTCTGATCGGTGGGAACAATGTATAGTATGTCATCCTTACAAGCAAGGGTTCAAAGCGCTCAAATCTTGCATCAGGCGGTGGTCAATAAAAGGCGTTCGAATCGATTGGGATGGAAAGATCAAGGAGTATAACTTCCCCCCCTATACTACTTTCAAGTCGTCTGTTCTTATCATGGAGAAGCCATCACCCCTTCCAGATCTCTGGCCCTGGGTGGGTTCTTCAACTACTCGTATCTCCGTTGGTCCCAGTTTCGCTGAGTGTACACGATTTCAGATCGAGCTCTCGCGCGTCCATATGTTTGCCGGGTCGATGCTCGTTTTCTGGCCGTGCGGTGTGCCACCACCCTCCAACAGCCTCGATGACCTAACTAATCTGTTTCTGTGGGTCAATCAGCCTGGGGAATGACGATGGCTGCACGCCCACTATCAATGCCTCTAGAAACTTACGCTTCTAACCTCATCTATGGTCTGGTTGGCGCGGCCCTTTCGCACAGGTGAGTGCGGATTCGGGTATGCTTCTCGAGGCTGGCCACCTCATACTGTTATTCTCACAAAAGTGTGTCTCTATTCTCTCGCCGCGTGGCTATTCTCACCTATATTCAGGTGCCGGTTGCGTGTGGGATGACATTGTCGATCGCAAATTTGACCGACAAGTAGGTAAGTAAGGAACGCACGAGGTCAAAATCACCCTGTTGACTGACTGGCGACTACCGTTCGGCAGAACGCACTAAGCATAGGCCCGTGGCAGACGGGCGTGTCTCAGTCCTAGGCGCCTCCGTCTTTTTGGTGATCCATATCGTGTTGCTCGTCACTATGCTCTGGCCCGTCAACACTCTTGCGTAAGTCCATCGTTGTTTGATGAGCCTCGGCTGACGCAGGGTTCACTCGATAGCTGGAACCTAGGCCTCCTCACTATCTTCCCGTTGGCAGGGTTCTACCCATTCATGAAACGCATAACGTACTGGCCGCAGGCCTGGTTGGGTATGTGGGGACCGGACCTCCTGACAGTGCGCGCATCAGAATCACATCATCCTTTTTTTAGGTGTGTCGATCAACATGCTATCCCTCGTGGCTTGGGGCGCATTACGTGCGCGACTTGACCCCGCATCTGGAGCGCTTCTCTTTGGTATGTGGTGGTGAGTCATAATTGACGTCTTTATCCACATGTACTGAGGAAAACCGTCCATAGTTGGACTATCTACTACGGTGGGCCGTACCTTCCTAATTTGTGCACCCGCTCATAGTCTGAGTCGCGTAGATACGGTTTACGCTTGCCAGGATAAGCGTGACGATGTGCAGGCCGGCGTAAAATCTACGGCACTATTGTTTGGTAACCATGTGAAAAAGTTCCTCGCAGTATTTGCCGGAATATTCGTCGCATGCTTGGCAACGGCTGGGGTGATGAACAACCAAGGCATCCCCTACTTTATTCTTACCGTTGGGGGTGCAGCTGTCCACCTTACTCAGCAACTTCGAAATCTTGACGTTGACGACCCGAAGAGCTGCCTCCGTGAAGTACGTTTCCCACGCTCACTCGTCTCAGCCGATTGTACTAATTATGGGATAGTTCGAGTCCAATGGGTTCGCCTTTGGTGGGATTGTTTGGAGTGGGTTATTTGTAGATTATGTTCTTGGATGACTTCGTCAGAGGCTTCACTCTCTTGTATTCGCATATATTAGTTGTGTTTCCCTGACCCTAGTCAATGAACGACCCCATGTATTTCTGAGTTGATATAGACGGGCGAGACGGCATGCTAGTACGACCTGATCAGATAAAACTCATGGAATACTCGTGTTGGCAGTAATGTAAATGTTCGGCCTTATGCAAATTTTAGAGATTGAAGTAAATCACTGTGTTCCCATCATCATTTCTGCCCAAAAAAGATTCAGTAGGTCAAGTAGCATGACTACAATGCGACACAAAAAACGAAAAGATCGTAAAATGTAAGATCCCATAGATCCCAACGATGTTGATGCCGTGCCACATGGGTGTTAGAATACATCAATAAGGTCAACTATGGCAAATTTGAGGGGACGCGATGCACGCGATCGATCGAATGAAATCTTACTTTTCTGGTCCCTGGGATGACTTGAGGATAGCAAATCCGAATGGCGCTCAGGGCACAGACTAGCATGTAGACTGAGTGCACCTCTAAAAGGCATCCCTTGCGATGCAATGCGGCAGCCTAACCGTGATGGATTGCCAGGTGTCTGTACGCACCGGTGTTGCCACGACCAGGGCCCTGAAAAGGACAGACCCTGGCCCAACCCTGACTGCAACCTGTCGTCGAGACCCTGAGTCAGGGTCAGATCACGTCATATTTATTTGGGACATCTTGCTGCACTTGGGGTCAAGTTATTAGCGAGATCAGAGCGAGTGATTGACGCGCCGGTGAGAGTGGGCCGCTCTACCGGAACTTAACTTCAAACCCCGACTTCTATCTTCGACGACTTCGATGACTCAGCAGACGACTCAATTTCCAAAACTGTCTAACCTCGCGTTCATTTCCCACATAGTTTCCCCCAATTGCCGCATGTACGTGTATGTGTCTCACTATCACTCCTGCTCAATGATATTTTCAGCGTTCCCAACGCTCAGGCAGTGGAGACGACTAATTAGTCCTATGCTTTCCTTACAATTCTGCAGGCCGCTTTATTTGATCCGAGGCGGTGGCAACTGGCAAGCCCAAGGCCACAGTAATACCTCAGTACTCTCTCGGATCATCGTCACATACAATCTGCTCGGGCTCGACCCAACCTCCTTAATCTTATATGTCTTCATCAGCACAGTCAGCTTCCACCTCCTTGACGCCCTGGCGCCCCAGACTTTTGTTGGGTTTTCTGCTGCTTTGAGAAGTGATATAGACTTTTACGTGTTCTCTCATGGCCACTTGTGCAAACGATTCCACACTTCTCGAGCAACGAGTCATCCTACAAATACACTTGCAAGCGGAATTCCACGCACGCAGGCGACTCTTGAATAGTGCAACTCACTGTTGCGAGGTTTCACTCAAATGCCGTTGTCCTCGTTAGCCCAAACGAGGGTCTCTTCGCGATCGTTGATCTGTCTTGGCCTGAAATCCGCAATTCTTGCCAAATAATTTGTTCTTCGCGTGACGGCACACGGGCCTCGCATCGATTTACAATCCAGCGCTCTTGTCCCGTCTGTCAGTCGACCTGTTACCTCCTAAAGTAGATTATCATAATGGCGAGTCGCATTGATCTCAATCTCTCGATTCCATCCCGTCTTGTCAACAGCAACAACATTGGGGCGTTAATGAAATCGATTTTGTTCTAGGGTTCTATGCCCCACATCCAGCGATGGGCGGCGTAGAGAATCACAACAGTCCAAGTCTCATCCGCGATAAGGACTTCGCTTTGTTTCCCCCTAATTCGGTTGATTTTTCCCTGGCTGCGCCGAGGGCCGAGGCACACCTAGCACAAGGCTCACATGTGTTCGACGACCTTTACACGTTTACTGTCGGTAGTTCGAGCATTGCCCCCCAGGACAGGGACTGAGTGGCACCCTTTCTCATCTTCACTTTAGAGTCGGGATCAGGGATCGTGGGCATGTGATGGAGTTAACGTTGGCCTTCCTTCGAGCGGCCTACCCATCAACCGCGAGATAGACTCAACTCCCTTCAGATGCCAAGTTGATGCCGCTGCATAATCCTACTAGTTCACCATTCCCCATCTAGTCACCAGTGCTTACTACGTACGACTCATCGTCTTTTGCGTCATCGTACACGCCATCTGCACTAAGCCCTTCTGCCCCGTTCTTCCATTCCTCCATTTTGGGGATGGTTCGGTACATATAATGGGGAGCACGCAAGTGGCAAAACCAACGCTGTGATATCCCGCGATGTGGCCGCGGTTGAGATTGACGCTGTGGAAGCAGATCAAAGTTCGTGTCCTCTTGGTCCGTCCTTACACACTTAGTGTTCTTTGGGCCTCACGCTGGTTTCCCATCAGCTCGCACACGATTTCCTGTTTGCGCTGTTTTTCGTCAATAGCGCGCGCTCGAGCTTATTCTCTAGGTCCAGTCCAATTGTCGATCAGTGCCAATCACTGCTCTTTTTATCATAGGCCCGATATGATAGGTCTCTGAGAAATTCTGCGTGGTAACGAACCTAACAGGAGCTAGTCAGCGCTGCTACCTGTTTCAGGGAGAATCACGTGGGACCTGGTGTATTGGCATACAGTACTGGGTCCAGTATGTCAAGTACACTCTCAGGTTGGTTGACGTTTTGCTGATGACCGCAAATGACACCATAGCCATTTCAAGGTCTCAGTATCCTTGCATTACGCCCCTCATGACCTCCATCAGGACCTGTATAGTATTGGTGACGGTGAGTTACATATTGAAATCCGGGGCGTGCCTCCAACGAGTTCATTCTTCACAGAATGAACTGTTATCGCTATCACACACGTGGGCAGATACAGCATATAGTAGTACACTAAGAAGCTACAATAGCTCCACCAAGCGATACATGGACTAGAACTGTGACGCCCGTTCAACAGGGTATTCCAAATACGCCACACGTATAGTTTCGAGTGCGGCGGGCGATCTCGCTGTTATGCTACATTTGAACGGTTTCGGGTGACTGCCAGCGAGTGCCGCCGGAACAAGGTTCCCGTCGGATCAGTGACACAGATAGGGATTAGCTGCTTGCTCACCTGACTGTACCAGAGATGAATTCTGGGCTCGGCGCTCCCTCTGGGCCCGGCGCAAATTTGAGCGTCGCGAGAGCCGCCGACATGAACGCATACACGGTAGCGCCCGCTAGCGCCACGCCAGGACAACCGCGCCGCCCAAAGCCGAACACGAACGCATGGGGGTCGAGAGCGCTCTGAGCGCCTAAGAAGCGTTCCGGGCGGAACGTACCCGGATCCTCATAAATCTCCGGGTCGTTTGCGATCTGCCTTTTTGGCGGTTGTGAGTCAGTTGGATTGCGAACCAGATGATGAGGGGGGGACTCGCCAGAGATTGCTCATGACCAACGAACCCTTGGGGATGAAATAGTCTCCATACCAGTCGTCTTGGATTGTCGAATGAGGAATCCCTGGAAAGAGGTAAGACACGCCGCACGTTTTCGAGGAAGGAGACATACATACCCATAGGACCGATGACGTGCCATCGCAAGAGCTCCTTGTACAGAGCGGAAAGGTACGGCAAGTGCTCGCGGTCTGCGAAATTTGGAAGACGGTCCGTGCCGACAACGCGATCGATCTCCTCCTGCGCCTTGAGCTGCACGTCTGGAAAGAGCACCATCGCAAGTATAAATGTGCTGATAGTGGCCACGACCTGTGGGAAATTCAGGGTTCTGACGCGTTATGTCATGAATCGAAATATCGCACGGTGTCTGTCCCACCTCCGAAGAGAGACGTCGCCGCGAACGGGAGGGTCTCCGTGTCTAGAGCGCTGAGCTCACTCTCTAAGAGCGCGGACGTGAAGGACGGGACTGCGGTTTTGTCCAGCTGCCCTGGGTTCAGCGTTTTGGTCAACGGTAACTAGAGATTGCTAGGGCTCACCATGCGGCGCTTCACAAACTCCAGAGGTCGATAGGTTTGTTCGAGATTTGTACGTCGATACCGCTCGGCCACCTTCTTAAATCCCGCACCGGGCACCCACGCTGGGACATAGCGCACTTGGAGAGGTCCGTTCAATTGTGTGATTGTCACAGAGAAAAAGTAAAAGGGACTGACAGATCGGGAGAGTATCAACTAGCCATGCACCCGGTGAGGTGGCGATGTAGAATTCATTTGCAGCAGTGTCGATGACATTCAGGAGAGGGTCAGACTTCTCTCTTTCGACGTTGTAGCCGTACGACATCTTCAAGAAAATGGCCGCAACCGACCTATAGGGGGTCAGCACAGGCCTTGCAGGTCTCTCGTATGACCCACAGGCGAATGTCCTTGAGGAAGTTATCGGGATTCTCCGAAACGCGGGCAAGGAAGTGTATCGCCTCGCGTTCCTGTGCAGGACGAAATTTTGCGATGCTAGCGTTGGTGCCAATGTGCCGAGCTACGAGCTTGCGCATGGAACGGAAGCGCTCGCCGTATGGACTGAGGATCATCTGCAGGTTCCAACCAATCCTTTACGTAACTTATCAGATGGGCACCAATACCTGTTGTATAGTGACAGCTTACATCTCGCCAGCAAACCGAAGAACTGGGCGACCAGAATAGATCACTGCGCGCTTTTCTAGTAGGTCTTCGCACACTTTGAACGAATTGAGGATGACGATAGGTTGGCCCATGATGCACACAGAGCTGATTGGCCCTAGGATAGCGCTGAATGCATAAACTGTGTGTGGGAAGGGAATAATAGCGTACCGTAGATGTCTTTATGCTTCGCCCAGTGCCTCCACTCGTAGTCATTAGGCATGTCGGCGATATTTCCGAGGAAAGGAAGCCCAGGCGGTCCAGGAGGCAACCGCCGCCATTGTCTCCGAACCCACAGGAATGCTAGAGAAGCAGATGATACAAGGCAACCTATCTGGAAAGTAGAGAGTGGCATGATGAAGAGCAGGGAAGCTGATTGCGTCTGTGCGTTTGTTCCTGGCACCTATTTTTATGGGTCGGTGACTATTGTAGAGACACGCCCGAGGACACGCCACATCCTGGCTGCATGGCTTATCAGGTAATAAAGATGGATTCGTGAGTTATCACGAATTCTCTCAAATGACAAATCAGTACCAATCGATATCTGGTTGGACAAGAGAAGAGGAATGAGGCGGTAATGAGGCAAGCGAAGCGAAGACCCAACTCGTGCCCACTTTACTCAATTACATAATCGAGGCTCTGCTTGCCTTTATCACTGGCACACTGGTAACGGGTATCTATCTCCATTTTGAAATACGAGGGAAACTCGATAGATGGGGCACTACGTAGTACGTTGAAGACATAAAAATAGCAAAGACAGCCACCGGACGCCCCATAGCGCCAATTAGACAGCACAGTGTACAAACACTAGGCACTGGTATGCGGGAATGCCTACGGCAGTGATGGTGGGGGGATGATATGAGCACAATTGGAGCGATGTGGATGTTCGAAGAACCAAGGGCACATCGTACTTGGATCACATTCCAGCCAGCAGACTCGAACGTCACGTGTCGTGAGCTGAGTAGAAAATATGGACGAAATAGCCCCCTTACTATATGGGTATGCTCTTTGAGAGGGACGCGGCTTCGGGAAACTAAGAGACACCGGCCGGCCGATGACTAGCCTAATACTGTAATGCCATTCGCAATGGTTTAGGATCGTGACGAGGTGGCAGTAGACGGATGACCAAGACAGAAAATGTCCGCCCAGATCGCAGGGAACGCGATTGAGTGCACGATTTCCTGCAAGGAAGACGTCTAAACAGTGGCCCCCACGTAACGTCCGAAGCATTCCTGTCTGTGGTGGAGCAATGAATGGTTATACTGTACCACATGTGACAATCACGGCGTTTGAGATGTTTCGGTCGCCCTGTGATTTCGAAATGAGCGGTCCCTTCCGGGTCGTGCACCGAAAATAGCTTTTCATTCTTGAGTCGTCAAAAGCGAAATGGGATCCTTATGTCCAGAGGCGTGTAGGAGTTTTGCGAAGCCCACATGATTGTCCGAGGGCCACTGGAGCTCAGCACAAGCACACGTGCTGTTGGTAGCGAAGGATGTGACAAGAAAATCCAGAAGGTGCCTGCTGCGTATGTGCGCGTGTCCACGGAAGGAACAAGACCAACGCACACTGAGGGCATAAGTGACCATAGCTAGACGCTAGATGTCGGCCAGGCGAAACTGGGAGAGCCCAGAAAACGCGAGACAGCACCAATTTGAAGTCTCAAAGGGGCTGAAACGCACGAGTTGGAACGGCAGTGGTGAGAACAGAGGATGTGCGTGGCCCCCATTACCTATTGCGATCATATCGCGTGATTATGATGACAACGCAATCAGTCGGGTTGGGTATGAACCGATATCGATCCTAAGATCGATAGGAACCACCAAGTAATTACGAGGTGTTTGCAAGTGCCCATGTAATAGTGGACACTTGTTGGGATTGTGGGCACGCCGTGATAATCATGCTAGTACTACGATCCACACTTCGAAGTATCGCAATAAAACTACAGTAAGTATGCTATACTATATGATGGTAAAAATAGTGCCGTGGCGAGACGGTACAGAAGTGGGTACGGCGAAGAAGGTTCTAGAGCTGACAAGAAGTGTCACCAAGCATCGGGGTCGGTCGGGCACGCACTGCCGGGCGGCTGTGCGCGCAGTGTCGTGTCGTGGCTTACTGAATTCGACCAGTTTCTGTATCATTCGGGCCCATTCCTCCGAGGACCATTGCTAACGTGGCACATCGTTTCGATTCTTACTCGATCTTGCTCGCCTCTTGTTATAAGAACCAACTTACTCCGTCCTAATGACTCCCCAGTTCACTCCGCTTCCTGCCTCCTCCGTGATTACGAACAAATGGCCACCGTCGCAGCTTCCCCCGCTTTCCACACCTCCTCCTTTGCTGCCCACAACGGTTTTGCAGCCTTCCATCAGCCTCACTACCGTGCACCGACCACGGTGCAGCGCAATCCCTTTGGGGCATTCACCCCTCGCCATTATAGCGGTGCCAAGTCTCCTTCTGGGGCTGCGTCCTGGCGCCACTCTGAGTCCGTAGACCGCACGCCCATTACCACCCGCACTACTACACCCAAGTACCGCCGCGGTGGGCCATCTCATTCTCGCACGCCCTCTACTTCCTCGGAAGCATCAAGTAGCAGCTGGCGGGAGCGTTCAGTATCACCGGCTGTCGCCACAGTTGAGCTGCAACCCGCAACTCAGCCAAAGCCACAGGGTGAGCCTATTTCCGTTTCCTGGCGCTTCTAGCGGTTCACTTAAATCACTACTTTAGAGCCTAAGGCTCCTGTTTACAATATTGCGGATTTGCTTCGGCTTTCGGCCTCCCCTCTTGTCGGAATTAGTGCCGAGTCACAAGCAGTCGTTGACGACCACGTCGCACACCATGTGTGGCGCCGTGGACCTCAGTCGGGAACCGGCAGGCGTCGCAGGAATCGTGGGACTTCGAACCAACGATCGTCGTCTTGCTCATCGACCTCACACTCATCAACCTCATCGACAGTAGATGATTCGGAGCGCTCTGATTAGACTTATTCATACGATATGATGACACGAGTTTCATATATGACGGACGGACAGTGATGACACCCGTAGAGTAGCATGTAACCATCTAATAATTGCACCACGTATATATACCTTTGGATTGGTAATCGAGCGGAGCTTGGATTAGTCAAACTTTGCGCTTGGTAATCTTTTCCTTCTTTCAACTTGCCGCCACGTCCAGTAGCAGCATACATCCCCTCGTTTCACCATGGACGTCGACATGAAAATCAAGGACGAGGTTGACAAGGAAAAAGATCGCGATTTTGACCGCGATCGTGACAGGGACCGTGACAGAGACAGGGAACCGCGGCGCGACAGAGACCGCGACCGTGATAGGGACCGCGACCGCGACAGGCGGGATTCCGGTAAGTCTTCTGGTAAGTTTCACCGACTCTAGTTGTGGCCAACAACCTATCTACCTGTTTTATCATCACAGTTCGAAGCAGACGCGGTGGGGGTGGTGATCATTGGGAACCTGAAGAGCGCGAACGGCGCAATGGCGACGTATGTCTCGTCGCTTTTATATCGTTTTGCTTCATACTGACGATTTCTTCTTGTTTCTTCCCTTTTCCACCTTCGTAGCGTCGCAGGCGGTCGCGGTCAGCACATTCCCGTTCCCGCTCGCGTTCTCGTTCGCGACGCCGTTCTGCATCGCCAACTAGGCGCCGTTCGAGGCGGTCTCGGTCCCGCGGCGGCTCTTCCCGCAGCCGCTCGCGCGAGCGCGAGCGCAAGCAGTCAGAGGCATTCCCACGTTCGCTTGGCGGTCCGATCAATGCGCCTCACGAGGAGGCGGTCGAATTTGCCAAGCACAGCAAGCGGGAGAACCGCGTGTACGTCGGCAACCTCAGCTACGACGTCAAATACCGCGACTTGATTGAGTTTATGCGGGGAGGTGGGTGGGGGCGTTTTAGTGGTCTCGTTGCTTTTTTAGTTGTGGTGATAGTGGTGGTGGTGGTTGGGGTGCGTCGGGTGGTCGTCCGGATTGGAATTGGCCCCCTGGAGGTAAGAGGGTTTGGAGCCGGAGACGGAGTGAAGGCCCGGGGGCAGATGGCGAGTTCGGTCACTCCCCAGCGCACCCAGCATCCGGATGTCCCCTGGAGGAGCAGGGTTTGGGCATGGACGATCAAGTGGGGGGAGCTGCAGTTTCCTTTTTCCGGTTTTTGAGGGGCCATAGTGAGCTGTGAGGCTGATTGTCGGGGTAATTAGCTGGTGAGGTCCTGTTCGCCGAGGTGCTTGTCACACCGACCGGTATCTCTAAGGGATGCGGGTATGTCTCCATTTCTCGCTCGAGTCTCTTCTGCATCGCTCTGACATGGCCGCGTTATCAGGATTGTCGAATTTGGGTCTCAGGAGGACTCACAGCGTGCCATTCGCGAGTTATCTGAACAACCGCTTCTTGGCCGTCCTGTATTTATTCGAGAGGTCTGTCTCCAACTTTGGCATAATTTTCGGCGTACTCATGAGGCATTCAGGACCGGGAAAATGAATCACGTTTCGGTGCGACACCCGTACCTGGAAAAATAGGCATGGCTATGGCTGGTCAAGGTCTCACCGTTGGTCCACCTCCACGTCCAGCATACCATAACTCCTTCGGCTCAAATCCGGGAAACCAGCTTTACGTTGGGAATGTGAATATTTCAGTCGTTTTATCGCCGAGTCAAGCTCATTGCCTCCGCAGCTGCCCTACCAAGCTGGCTGGCAGGACTTGAAGGACCTGTTCAGGTCTGCTGGAAATATCATCCGTGCTGACATCAATATTGGGGCAGATGGTCGACCCAAAGGCAGCGGCACGGTGATCTTTGAGACCTCAAAGGATGCCCAACAGGCTATCAGTACGTGCTGACCCTTCCGCCTCACCACAGCTTGTGATGTCGTCTTAGGCATGTACAATGGGTTCGACTGGTATGGTCGTGTCCTTGAAGTCCGCGAGGTATGGCCTGCCTTCACTGCATTATTACCTGACCCTCATATCCTATGTTTAGGATCGTTATGCATGGCTTGTCCGGCCCTGGCGGCGGTTTCCGCGGTGGATTCCGTGGTGGGCTGCGAGGCTTACGCGGTGGCGCGCGGGGTTCTACCTACGGTGCACGCGGTGGCTTCGCACGTGGGGGGTTCGCTGCTGGTGGCCGCAACTTCTCGGACCAAGACCTATACAAGGATTATTCCGGCCCGGACCAGCAGGCGGGAGGGTACAGCGCAACATATGACGGAGCATATGCAGGGGCAGGAGGATACGGTAGCGGTTATGGAGTGGGGGGATTCGAAGCAGAGCCGAGCCAGCAGATTATGGTCCGCAACGTGAGTTCCCCCGTTTATCTATACTGGCGATGGCGGGGTGACCGACTGGCGCACGGATGGGTAGCTGCCATGGTCGACGGCGAATGAAGACCTTGTCGAGCTGTTCGAGACGACCGGCCAGGTCGAACTGGCAGAGATCTTGTTTGACGGCACGCGTTCCAAGGGTGCTGGCGTCGTGCAATTTGCACAGGTCGCCGAGGCTGAGACGGCCATCGGTACGTCCCCTCTATCTGTTTCTTTTCCTCACCACCGCTAATGTGGGGACGCAGCCAAGTTCCAGCAGTATATGTATGGTGGGCGGCCTCTTGACGTGCGGTTCAATGACCGTTGGCACACGTTTACGCCGACAGCGGCCAAGGGTGGGCAAGCGATCCCGATACAGACGGACGGATTGTGAAGTATCTACATATTTGACCTTTTTTTCTCCCGGTTTATCTCAAAGTCGTGTCCTCTGCCGTTTAATAGTCCTTTATTGTGCTATGGTTACAGTCATTCCCGCTCAAACTGGGTAAAAGTATCTTGCACACACACATCCCTGTTATAGGGTGCGGACTTGTCGAGACGTGAAGGTGCAGGTAAGTCCGGAATCTGCTGTGTGCATGTCGGGGGTGTGGGATCGTATGTAGTGCTTTACTGAGTCCATTTGGATATCCAATTGGTATTTGATCCGCCTTACAAAAATCTGGTATTCTCTTGTCCTATGTTTACCTATACGAATGGTCCCTTATATGTGCAAATGTACTTGTTACCTCATACCTTCGATGGCGCCCCGTCTTGACAATCGATTTGTCGGTTGTCTGTGGTGTATGAATTTCGGGTCTCTGGGACTTCTTCCGTATAACCTAACTGAGTCAGACGCACCGTCTTATGAATTCATTATATGCGTCGGTGACAAACCTTGTGGCTCCTTTTATTGGATTCTCACTGGTGTATGTCCACCGAATGACAATATCCCCAAATTGAAACTGCATCGCGTTGGACTGCACATTTCAATTTCACTACGGTGCCAACTCTTCCCCGCCTTGCCTTTCAGCACCACGTGCCATTCGGAGATTCTTGTTGTTGTCTTGTCCGGATGCTACTCACGTGGGACTCCGAGTACAGAAAACCGGACACGAGTGCCAGTGATCCGTTGTTAAATTCGTGAAGCAAATTGTCCCTCTACACTCGTCTTTCGCCTGTATGTATAGTTGCCACAGCTAGGGGGACCTGCGTTTACTCAGAAACTCTTTTAGCACGTTGGAGGGCGGACTATGCCCAATGGCACGGCAGGGCATAGTACCGAGTCTTTGCGCGAGAAGGACACTCGTGCTGTGTATCCCACATGGTGCATCTCCGAGGATAAGGATCAGTACAGTATGCCCAGAGGGAGGTAATGAGGGGGGCAGAAGCGGTTTCGAGCCTGCGAAAGCTCTCGTCAGGGGGGCTACCGCCACCCCAACTGTCAGCCTTCCGAGACCATTTATGGTACCCTCCAGTCTTAAGACCTATCGGGTGAGTTAGTGCAACCTCTAATAGACTGGCTTCAGGAGGGGAACCACGAGTGGGGACCGGGGAGGATTCAGCAAATCATATAGCCAACTAAGCCAAGCATATAACCAGCTACGCTCCCACTGCACAGGTGGCAACGTGAGAGACAATCCCCTTTCGGGGGTCTAGCTGCACTTTTCGCCGAGGCGACAGAGAATGGGGTTAGTGATAGTGGATAAACCCAAGAAAGCGGCTCCGGCCCGGCGTTACTGTGATTACCCGAGACGAGCCCGGACAGTGCACACGATCAGGGTCAAGATCAGGGTGCTTGAGTACGGCAGTGATGTTATCTTCGTTAGAGGGGAAATCTCTTGCTACTAGTTACGTATTTAATGGTGAAAAGGCTGGCCAGCCACCCAGATTCTTCCTGCCAAGTATTACAATGTTCACCTGATGTTCACACATGCAGAGAAGGTCGACATCTTCGGCCTTGTCTTCGGCACTAATTTTCCTACGCAATCCCTATTCCCCACGCGGGGCACAGAAAAATTCTCACAATGCACCAAGCAACGCACGCAATATGCACCGGACAGGTCCCAAGTATCAATTTGGGTCTTGCTGTATATTATAATTTCTGCGCCATTGGTGGTGTCGGGTGAACCAGTTTCGCAACTTGAAAGCCCGAACTCTCACACGTGAGATTCTTCAGTAAAGGTCATAAAGGTCCTCCTGGACCAGGACAACCCGCGTCACCATTACTGCAGTCTTTATCACCTGGTCCACCACCCCCAGCACTACCTCGGTTTGATGGCCCTTCTGGTTATAAAACACGATTGTTTGACCAGCACAGCCCACCATCATCCGGAGGAGTGTACATTACCGTGTTAAAGCCTTCACTCCACACCACTCTGCTGAACCTAGCATAGCTTCGCCGTACGACCTTCCCCGGCCGATACTCTGGCACTAACCAACTGTCTTATTGTGCACCCTTCCGATTTCAAAGACGGAGAGCACGTCCTTGTCAAAGGCGAATTTCCGCTGACAGTCAAGTGCGTCACATCCATTCCTCACCTCGACGTGAACCATAACGCATCGCCAGACACTATGACACTGGCCGCCTTCCTCCTGGTGCTATAGGCGTAAGTGCAGTGTAGCGCCAATGGATCGGCCTGGCGTCCGTCGGTGACACTGCGACCATCGTGGCTCTCCCTGCGCCGCCGCACCCATCCGCACTGCCATTCCTAGAGACGCTCACGCTCGAGGCCGGCTTCTTGCAACGGAGCCTCGACATCGCGGAGGTGTTTTCCGTCGACGACATGTGCGCTGCGTTCGTCCGTGAGTACGGCGGCATCGTCATCACCATTGGACAGACCCTCGTGTTCGAGTATCACGGGCAGAACCTCCGGTGTGTCATCAAGAACGTCGGTGTGCTCGCTGCGGAGCAGCGTCGTGGGGGCGTTACCGGTGGTGGCCGACTTCGGACGGACTCCGGGATCATTATGGAGAAGACGGACGTGGCTTTCGTGAAAGACTGGCAGTCGAAGATCAGGTTCAAGGCGAGTATGAGAAAGGCCTCGCCGAACGCGGTCATCGTGCGCAACTTCAAAGCTTCAAATTTGAGAACATGGGCATCGGTGGCCTCGACCGGGAGTTCGGCGCGATTTTCCGGCGCGTGTTTGCCTCGTGCATGGTTTGCACATCATCATTTTCGATGAGCTGGACGCTATATTCAAGCGGCGTGGGTCGACCAACAGCGCTACCAGCGTCGAGGACACGGTGATCAACCAGCTTCTGTCCAAAATGGATGGCGTACACCAGCTAAACAACGTCCTCGTCATCGGAATGACCAACTGGATAGACATGATCGACGAGGCGCTGCTCCGTCCGGGGCGTTTCGAGGTGCTCATAGAGATCTCCCTGCCGGACGAACATGGGCGGCACCAGATCCTGGATATCCACACGACCAAGATGCGCCAGAACGGCATGATGGATGGCGACGTGGACATCAAGGAGCTGGCCAGGCTAACCAAGAACCTCTCTGGCGCTGCGATCGGCGGGCTCGTCAAGAGCGCGACCAGTTTCGCGTTCAATCGACACGGTACGATGGGGGGGCATCTCGAAAGATGTCGAGGATCTGCGTGTCAACATTGATGACTTTGCCAATACGCTGGAAGAGGTGCAACCCGCGGTCGGTGTTTCGGATGAGCTTGCACAGGTCGTGCAGAACGGTATTATACGCTGCGACGTCGTGGTCGACGTAGGTCTCTTTTACCTAGGCCCGTTTCTTATGGGTGATTTGTTTTCTCTTAGGAATTTACTGCGCTCAGGCAAGCTCTGTGTTGAGCAGGTACGCACATCAACGCGTACTCCGCTGGTCAGTCTTCTGCTCCACGGTCCGCCCGGGACTGGCAAGACCGCTCTCGCAGCGACGAACGCGCAAGCGTCCGAGTTTCCATTCATCAAGTTGATCACGCCAGACAACATGGTCGGCTTCTCTGAGGCCCAGAAGGTCCAAGCCTTCTCTAAGGTGTTCGCGGCACAGCTCGAAAAGCCCGATGAGTGTCGTAATAGTGGACAACATCGAACATCTCCTGGGTGAGCAGAATCCGGGGACGAACCTGCCACTTCGATGAATGAATTTGTACGCAGACTGGGCGCCTGTGGGCAGATGCTTCTCCAATACGGTACTGCAGACCCTCACGGTACTCATGGCAAAGCGTCCCCAAAAAGGTATACACACAGCGTTCTCCCTGACCGTCTGATCGCACCCACACACGCAAACACAGGGCCGCCGCCTTCTGGTTATCGCGACAACCTCGCTCCGCCCGATGTTGACTGACCTCGGCCTTACCTCGTTCGACGCGGAATTGTACGTAGCGCCCATTACGGACCTCACTGCGCTCGGCCGTGTCCCCGAGGCTGCTGAGATCTTCCGGAGCACGCGCGATCGCGAGCACGCAGTGGGCATGCTGCGCCAAGTGGGCCTCGGCACGGAGGAGAACCGGCTGAGCGTCGGCATCAAGCGCCTGCTCAGCGTCATTGAGATGGCGCGGCAAGATCCCGAGGCCGTCGCGAAGCGCTTGATGAGCTCGTTGGTGGGTGTCAGGATGTGAGGATATGACGCACGACGACGAGACTATGTGTATGTGTGCATGTACAAGTACTAGTAATACTGCTTGTCAGGGTCATAGAAAAGTGGGACTCAGACCGTGATACGACTTGCACCAGCTCTCACTGGCGTGTATGTCACGCAGGGCATGCTAGATGCCGCTCCTCGAACCCTACGTGTCAACACCTGGAACTCGACCTTGAGAAGGTCGAGTGGGTTTATTCAGAGCACAACGACTACCAGTGTCCACTCAGAGGCCCTCCACTACTGGCAGTGGCCGCGTTCGAGGGCCAGGTTTGTGACCCGTGTATCGAGCGCTTGTACAACCTCGATCCCCATAGGCCCGGAAGAGATGGGCGTGGGTTTGCATTGCGAGACTCGATGGATTGGGGGGGCCCTGAGACGTCTCTCCGCCTCTCAGTCCCATTTTGTTTTGAAACAACATGGCTCGAGGTGGTGTGGTGGCTGTGGTGCAGGAGGTGTACATGACGAGTCTCGAACCTTCAGAAAGTCAATGCAGGCCGATGATTCGAGGATACAGATTCCACGGAAGTGTCTGCATTACTCATACCCGAAGACCGAAGACCCGAATGGACACGACCAAAATTAGTATAGTAAAGTTATAAGGCATAAGAAGAAAGAAAAGCCCACTACTGTGATACCTCAGAATCCAACACTGACTATTTCCAGCTCCAATATATCTTTCGTACCCTTATAGCCTCCAGCTGAAAATTTCCCATTTATCGGAGAGCTGGGGTTTGCAAATAACCGTACACGGTGATCGCTGACCGCTCACATATTTATGGTCTTCCACGACAGCCTCGGGCCACAGGACCACATGTACGTGCATAAGTCAAACGTTCCTCGCGGCTCAGTGTGCTTGATATGGTATGCCTCACAAGGAGGCCGCCCTAGGCACGTCAAGGCTGAGCTTGAACATCTGTTGAGATGGATGGTGTGGAGCCCTCTTCAAGAGGCTGTTCCACGGTGATCATCTCAAGGGCGTCGTCAACCATGAGCGAGTGTTCGATACGAAGTTTTGTCTCGGTCGGGGATGCTTTCCGGCGCAGCATCAACACTCTAAAAAAATAATGGTTAACCCAGCAAGCTCGGGAGAGCGCCATACGTACAGCCGACATGACTAGAAAAGAACAATCAACAAGTGGACGTAGCCAGTGGGAGAAACATCGATCACCAGAGCGGAGGGCAGAGTGTAAGCAAACGTAAAACTTGAACCAAGACCATGAATCATCAGATACGAGCTACGGCGAGACCAAGTCAATCAATTGACTGTGATCTGGATGGTCGTTGACAACCTCCTACCTGTAGAAAGTTCCAATCATCAACACATTCAAGGCTGTCATGGCGATGTAGAACATTATCCCTATATGACCAGAACCAAAGTAATAATGACAGGCTGTGTCGATAGCACATTGGGCAAATCAGGACGTGCCTTGCCTCAGAATACTCTTGCCTAGCGTACCGAGAGTACCACGCTCCCGAACGCAGTGCTATATCAACATATTATGGTCATCATTCACGTGGACGAGGCAATTGTCTTTAGACCCACCCAAACCACAGCGAGCATGTTGAGGCAGTCGAAAAGGGTCGCGAGTATCTAGTGGAACCTTAGTTTGGCGAGGTTGTAACAAGCGACAAACGACATCATACGGAGATTATCTGCAAAAAGAATCTCATGTCAGTATAATCAGACAAGCGCGCCAAAGTCCTAGACTCACTCCCATGTGATAGGCAATGGGCACCGGTGCTGCACCGACCCCCTGTAATACACTGGCCAGCATTTCGGTGATACTCGGTTCATCCGAAATGGCGAAACAGCCACCGCGTTCGGCAATCAAGAATATGGGAGCCACTGTGGTCTCATCGGAGAGTCAGCGGTATTCGATAAATAAGGTCTTCGGCACAGACGGGTTAACTCTTTGCATATCACCCATAAAATAACGCCGATAAGACCGAAGTAGGTGATTGAAAGAACGACCAAAACCCATTTTTTCCTCCAAGAGAACGCGTATGTACGCAGCATCAGAATGACTGAGGACATGACGGACATGAGTGTGAACAATAGCTTGTAAACCACGTCGACTCGTTGGTGCTTACATTGTGCTGACAATAACTATAATCAAATCATGAGAAAAGATTAGTTGGCAAGTATGAGTGAGCCTACCGTAGGCACGGCACAGGCAAAAATAACGAGATAGCTCGACTCGCAAACGCGTCGCTCATGGTCACCAACAAGACCCCATAAGTGGAACGGTGCAATAGCCATTGGGTAATAGCGGCAAACTAGATATGCGGCTTTCACGGCAGTCCACGGAGCAGGGTGTATCTGTAAGTTAACAATTTCGACAATCAATCAACCACTCCTTGACAGATGAAAAAGGTATGTACTTACAAGAGCGACTTCCTGGTCAAGTCTAAATGCCGAAGTCAAAATAAGCACCGCGAGTCTCAAAATGAAGGGTCAGGATTCAACGAACGATATGATCCAATCATAGAAGAGGACGACGTCTAGAAGAGTAATCAGAATGCACCCATAGGACGCCAAATCTCCGAAGAGAACGTACAGGAAGCTACAAATGGTCACCCCTGTCGACTTCGACTGCACGAGGGAAGAACGTAATTACCTATGAGTGTGTAACGCGTCCTGGATTCCGCCAACACGGAAAAGAAAACACGAACAAGTAAAGCCCCTCGGTCAGTGCATGACCCCCGAAAAATTAATAGGGACGCACATAACCATTGCATCCAGGCCAGACCCTATTAACTGCGCTGCATGCGACTGTTGTCCCATAGCTGTAGATGGAGGACACCACCGACACCGCGAAGTGGAGCAGCAGATCGATATGTCCAAGCTTACTGGAAGGAGCAGAGTATCGTCGACAGAGGAGAGGGTCAGTGATGTTGAGCTCCAGGCTTCAAGTTCAACAAGCCCGGTGTCAGAGATCGGGACTGGGGTAATCGGAAGAGGGGAGAAACAGCTGGTGGGAAAGTGGCAGTGGCAGAACGGACGTAGTGCGAGAACTAAAAAGGGCTGCCCTGTAACGCGAAGAATACATATTTCAGGTTTTTTCCAAGTTTTTGATAAAGCTAGAGAATGCGGTCGTTATTTCAATATTTTCAGCCACAGGGCGAGACGCCGAATTTATCTCTCACAACGGAAGTAATTGAAAACTACTACTTATCTAGTTTTCCCACAGATTTTAGAGCAAAGTCAAGCTTGTGCCAGTGGTGTCCATGTCCACACAACACCCTAATCATGATCGATGATCTTCTATAATGTTGTGACCTGCTCTTGACTGGAACTTGAATCTTGGGAGCCCAGATATAAATATAGGTCACGGCAAACAAGAACTCACGGCTGTCAAGATAGCGTGCGCGCTGTAATAAATTGCAGACTAGTTGCAGGGAATCAAATTATTGTAATCAAAATCTGGGTGCTGTGGGGTGTCTGTGCGCCCGCTTCCTTCCTGGCACAACCTACTCTAGCGCCTTCACATGCGTGCTTCCGGCTTCTCGGGTTGCCCGTCCACGGCAAGCGTCACTGGCACGGTCCCGGTCTCAAGTTCAGTAACTCGGGGAGCATTCGCCTCATTCACCTACAGGGAATTAGTGCCTGTGGTCATATGTCATACACATCCTACTGTAGATGTCCTCTGGACGACTGCTGTCTGAAAACAGTGGATCAGATTCAAATTCTGATAATCCATTTAGTAAGGACTTGGGACCGATCTGGCGCACGCGTTGTTCGACAGCACGTGGCATCTGCCAATAAAAAATGTGTTTTATGTTGCGGATCAGACAAGATCTAATTTTGTGACCGTATTCCTGTCAATTCGTGGAGCCGCACTATATTCCTTCATACTGTCCAAACCAGGTATTTCGTCCTGGCTTATCTCTTCGTCTCCTGCCAGGTGATTACAATCTTCAACACAAGCACCCGCAAAAGTATCCCCAGGTGTTTCCCCAGATATCGCCGCGAGATGTACAGCGAGTAGCACCAGTCGAGCTTGTACTAGTAGAAAGGCAAGGCCGCGGTCTAAAAAACTTGACGGCGGCGAAAGGGCCAGGTACCACGGACGTCTAGTGCCGAGGATGTGAGTTGACCAATAACAGGCGCTAGGGGCTCTGCAGCTGTGGCCACTTGCAAGGGCGGCTCGGAACCGAAGCTGAATGGAAGGGTTCAAGTTGGACGCCAGCTCTTGCTCAGAACGGACGTATTTCACTTTGATACCGGAGGTGGCCCTACGTAACAACACGTACCCTAGATACATTGCACCAGATGGACATTGATGGGGGTGAGCGGAGTAGTGTGTTGCGTTCCGAATGACAGTCCCATTACGTGCGACATAGGCCACCGTGGGAAGCGGGTAAGAAGCGGGTGTGTCTTCAAGTTTGCGACGCTCGACTCGGAAAAGCTCGAGGCGCTTGCTGCCCGATGGTTTGCTATAGCATGTTATGGCTTGGGTCAGCCACACAGGAAGCTCCGGAGGGCCAGGATCTAAATTAGGAATAGCTTTGGTTTGCATATGACACCCTGCTGACTGTCTAGTACGGTGATTCCAACTCACCTACAGGTGTTACTCTCTGATTTGCACGCCTGCAAGGTTATCGTAGATCGGAACAAAGAAATGATGTACTGCACTTGTTGTGTATTAATTGCAGGATTCTTACGGGGACGATGTGCTCAGAAGCACTGGTGGGGTCAAGGCTGACAGGTACAGGCTGTACAGCAACGCAACCGTCGCATTTTGGGTGTCAAAAGTACACATTTCTGAGTTCGAACTTTGAAGTTTTCCAATTTGTGAGTTATGCCATCGAGTCTCCTTGGGTCGAAGACGATAACGCGCCCTTACATCACGCAGGGCAGAGTAGACTAACCTCTCCACGGCGGCCGCGAGCTTGGCACCCTCAGAGGGTCCGCGGCCGCCCTTCTCCACCTCAGGTTGACCTGTGCCTCTCCTGAACTGGCCAAGCTGGCGCAGGTGTAGGCACGGGGGCGAGAGATCTAACTAGTAGCAGTGCGCTTCGCGAGTCTCGTCACCCTCTACGGGGAGGCCACGGTGGTCCATAAGGCCGACGTGGATGCCCTGTGTTGCGCAAACGGCAGCACCAGTGCTCTCTAGGTGAAGGTGTGGGAACAAAGACTATCCACTGACGGCTTCAAGTCCCGCAAGCGCCCCATACAGCTTGAGGCGATGCTACTTGGCTAGAGGGAGTACGAACAGGGGCGAGCACCTTGCCAATCCGTGACTCGCCTGGCCTCAGGCCACAGAAAGTGGATCGGTCAGTGGTGGGGTAACGCTACTCAGCGGTCTTAGCGGTCCCTGTCCTTTTGGTTCTTCTAGATATCGCGTCACGCCCATCAAAGCTGTCTCATTTGCTATAAGTTGATAGGAAAGTGCCTACCAGTGGAGGGATCGGTATCTCGGAGAGGAGACAAAGGAGACAAAGGAGAAACTGACGAGAGAGATTCTGAGAGAAAGTCAAATGGAGGGGGTCGCAGGGTAGGGAGCCACAGTCCATCCATTCACGATGTGCAACACGTGCGGCGTGCCCGGCCAGAAGGGGACTAGAATAACATCGCCGATTTGAGCATAACTGGAGCATTGTTTGGGTCATTGAGACTCGAACACGAGCACGAGACCCACCCAGGCTGTGGACGTCTTTTCTCAAATTATGCCGCACGGCTCTAGCCTGAAGTGGTTAAGTGCCTATTGACATTCGTGTGAATGTGCGGCCTGAGGACGTGCCTAACCACAGCAGGGCCTTCTGGGGGACTTAGTCGCACCTTTGTAATAGCCCAGGTTGGTTCGATCAGTGCAGACGTGAGAATGTAGAATAAGCGCTCTCTCACACCCTCCCCCGGCCCTCTCGGAGCCCAAGTGACGAGTGTGCCCCCTATCCGATCCTCATACCCGCATCCCCTTGCTAATCTATTAGTCCGTCCGACTGGGGATCTTGAGATGGTATTGGGGATTTTGGCCTCCTGGGAGGAGTGGCTGGCGGCAAAACGGGCAAAGGCCCGCTCTGATAATATTGACCGCCAGATCGAAGAGGACGCCAAATTCTTCAAGCGAACGCGCAATGTCTTGTTGATGGGTTTGTATCTGGCATTGCATATCAACCATTGCACCAAATTTGTTGTACAATAGGGCTTAACGACTCCGACACGTCCGCCATAGTCAGGCAAATGAAGATCATGCACCGCAATGGTTACTCTCGTGAAGAACTCCTCGGCTTTCGTCCATCCATTTGGAGCTATCTCCTCGAGACCTCCCGTCGTATTGTACAGGACCTACGAAACTCAGACCTCGAGCCCACGACTCATACAAATAAAGTCCGCATTTCTTACCCCACTTTTTGGCGCCGCACGTTGTAATCCTCTCACAGGCTAACTGCGAGCGCATCTTGAATCATCCGACGGATACCAACCATCCCGAGTTCTATTTCCAGCCCGAGTTCGCTAATGCGGTTCAGGAACTGTGGACAGACGACGTCATTCCTGTGTTGTTCAAGAGTCCAGCATACTTTCCTTCAGTTGATAACGCCGCATAGTGAGTCCTTTTATCTGCCTCCTGGTCGCTATCGAGCTACGCTCTATCACTTATCACAATCTGGACAACATGGCGAGTCTCCATGTGCCACGCTGGATGTAATGTTGATGACCATTCCACATAGCTTCTTTCCAGATGTACATCGATTCACCTCAAAGGAGTATATCCCGTCGAGTGACGATATACTTCGTGTGCCTGTGACGTCTCATGAGGGGACTAGGGAGACCTGTTTCCCCATGGGTCAACTATCAATTCGGTTATGCCACGTCGTTGGTCAGAGGAGCGAACGGAAGAAGTGGATCCACGTTTTCGAGGGTGTCCACATCTATCATCTTTTGTACTTCTCTACTAGACTACGATCGGCTGGGCGAGGACGGAAAGGTACGTATTTGCGTTCTTTTGACCTCGACGTACATGACAACCAATGCAGAATCTACTAGTGGAATCTCTTGTCCTTTTCGAGTCGGTTATCAACTCACGGTGGTTCTTGAGGGCGTCAATCATACTATTTCTGAACGGAATTGAAGAGTTCAAGGTCAAACTATCCAAGGTACGCTATTTGATTCGTGTCCTTATATTGTCTGGGTTTCTATCCATTTCGTCAGGTTCCCCTGGAAGACTACTTCCCAGAGTATACAGGGGGCACGAATGCTAATAAGGGGGCGAAGTATATTCTCTGGCGGTTCATGCAAGCCAATCGGGCACGGTTAAATGTGTACCCCCAGTAAGACACGCGTCTCTTATTCACAGTAAATAGTCATGGTTACCTGCTAACGATGACAGCGTCACAGATGTCTTTGACACGTCTAGCATTCGGCTGGTCTTCGTCACTGTGAAGGAAACAATTCTTCATAATGCACTCAAAGGGAGTGGTATCCTTTGACAGACACGTCTGTTCTTCGTGGACTCTTTGAAGTCGCTTGCGAAACCAAACGTCGAACCTCGGTGCACCACCGCCTTGTCGACGGTTTAACGGAATATCCCAACATGTTGTTTGTCTTTAGATGCTTGGACCGGATGGTACGAATTGCAGCGGGGGTGTACTAATTATGCATGCTTTTGGTTTTCTCGGCGGCCATGCTCCCTTTTCGAAGGTGTAGAATTTGGCGCAGCTATGGTCGGAAGTCGCTATTGCCTGACAAAGTGGTGCTGTAATTTAGGTGCTGTAATTTATGTAGATATGCGAACCTCCGCTGAGTGAGATGCATGCACCTTTGGTCGCCATTGAGGCTCACCAATACCCCATTATCGGCAATAGAAAGCATGATTCCAAACACAGACCCAGTAGAAGAAAACATTGGTCGTGCTCCCCAGCCGATCGCAGGATTTCGTAAATATCCGTATCTCAAAAAACAAGGCATGCATGTGTGAGCCTGTCCCGGTATGAGACGGGCAACACTCTCAGGTTCGGGCGATGACAGAACGGGAATCGAGGTATCTATTAATGTAGAGAGTCTATGGAGCGCTATGGGGTATTACGGTATGGAATGTAAGGGAAAGAGAATAAGAATTGGTGAGCGACAGAGGTTCGATGTCGCTCGTTATATACTGGAATCCTATGGATCCCATCGTGAAACCATTTCAGGCTGTGTGACCAAAAAGGGTAAGACAATGTACTTGCGGCATGGTGGTATCCCTAAGAAATGAGTCCGTTGTAATAAATATCTGGGTTGCCAAGAGCTCGCTTCAGAGTAGATGATAGACCACAGCTAGTAAAGCAGGCAAATATGGCACAGCTCGAAACATCGCTGTTTGGGGCGGGGCTCGACGTCCCATCGCACCTCGACTAGAGGGAGTACTAATGGAGGCAAGTTTCTTGCAGGTCTGTGGCTCAGGCTCGCCCTGGCCTGCAGTAACGCTTCCAAGCGGTCTTACTAGCGATCTCCTTTTCTGTTCTTTCGCCAGGTATCGCGTCGCGCCCAGCCATCATCCGAGTACTAAACACAACCATCTCGTCAGCCATGACACGAATTTGGCATTTCCGTAGTCATTCATGTCCAGAGAAAAGCGTCTGAAGTGATCAGTATATCACGGAGAGAAGACAAAGGAGACAAAGGTAAAGCGGACGAGAGGGATAAATAAAAAAAAGGGGGCGGGGATTGCAAGTTCCATCCATTCACGATGTCACAGGGTGCGACGGGTGCGTGTGTCCGACCATAGCGGTGCGTCGGGCCTGAGGTGAAATATTTCCCGCACCGTCCCGCACCCTGCCGAGCCGGGCCTAGTACCACATGGTCTCTCGACCCGAATCTATGCAATATCCTTGTACATACATACACGTAGTCCCATCGTCGCACACCATATCCTTACATCCCGAAGCCCATCAACGAGCTCGCGACGGCCTCGAGATCCTGCCGCGCCATCTCAATGACGCCGAGCAGGCGCTTGATGCCGATCAACCAGGCCTGGCACGCTCACTGCGTACCCGCGATCGCGCGTGCTATGGAAGAGCTCGACAGCCTCTAGGACGCAGTCGAACACAGCGAGGTCTGTGATGGGCGCTACGCGCGACTCCGCGTCGAACGAGGTGAGGCCGAAGTTGGTCAGGATCGGGTGGCAAGGTTGTCCTAATGACAAGAAGGCGGCGGCCCTGTGATTGCACAACTGCGATCAGACGCGCGTATTAGACGGTCGAGGAGAGCGTTGTGTACTTCTGGGGGACGCTCTGGCATGAGCACCGTGAGGGTCTGCAGTATTGCATTGGAGGAATGTGGGCCCAGAGGTGCCCGATCTGTGCAAGAATTAGGTCAGCGCGTTCGGGAGGTGAGTTAGCAGGCTCGTCCGCCTCGGGTTCTGCTCACCCAAGAGATGTTGTTCACTATCAGACAATCATCGGGCTTTCGAACTGTCCGCGAACACCTTAGAAATGACTTGGACCTTCTGGGCCCCGGAGAAGCCGACCATGTTGTCTGACGATCGACTTGATGAATGGAAACTCGGACGCTTGCGCGATCGTCGCTGCAAGACTACGATCTTGCTGACGAGACTGACGGGTGGAATACGCACACACCCGTTCAACAGAGGTTGTCTGAGCACAGTGGTTCCTGAAAGAGAAAACAAAATCGCCAATAAGAAACGGGCTGGATGTAAAATACAAGAAGACTCATATCGACAACGACGTCGTAGTGTATGCTACCGTTCTGTATGCAAGCATCTCCTCCAGCGCATTGGCAAAGTAGTCCACGTTGACACGCAGACCGTCGACATCTTCGAGATGCCTGCCATAGTACCGACCTAGACGTGTCGATTGAACGCGAAATCGCGCGCTGACATGGGGCCGCCTGGCACCCGCCCGGCACAACCCACCATAACAATAGGCTAGAGCAACTGCCCTAAGTATGGTGCACCCACAGCACCGAAGAACCGCATCAGCGCGGAATGGCCGTAGGTCTGCACCAAGCAGTAGAACACTTGGTCATTTTCGCGCAGTCTTCGGTCTCAACGATCGGCATGACACCAATGCGCACTGAGTATGAGCGGTCAATGAACCCCTAGGCGTGACGAAGGCTGCGTCGCGGGGCAGGTCAATGACAGGTGAAGACAACGTTGAACATGTCCCAAGGGTTGGTAGGGTGCTTGACCTGGGCACAGCAAAAAATACTAGTTTTTGTCTGATAGGGTGCGAGAGAGGGGTGGAGAGCTGAACGTAGGAAAGAAGGTTAAGAGGAAGGGGAAACTGCGACACTCACCAGCTATCTTCCCTCCATGCCATCCTACCAGAAGGGAGAATGATTAGCCGAGTTGCGTGTCGAGGGTCGAAAAGGAGACTTTGAGTGGTGTGTAACTGAAGGATTAGCTAGAAAGAAGACTACGTACACGGGTGCATACCACCGGCGTGCCCTCGCGGAGAGTAGTGAACCTGAGAATGTCGGAAGGAGATAGTACGTCACGGTGACTCTATGATCGTAGGAGAAGGGGACGATGATAAGGGTAGGGCTGCGACAGTCAGTCAGTCACAGTAGTTGCCCACTCTCCTCGACGTGTCACGAGGCGACATTGGATGTAACCCTAGAAGGGACAATAGACAATCACTCAGACAGTTTTTATTCTCACAACTGAGGGGATACAGTGTACACGCCGGTTGGTTTGACTGGTACCTACTATAAGCGCCCTTTCCTCGTTTGCCCCATATGCTAGACTCAACTCGTACCCTGCATCCTCTTGCTAACCTACACCCCGTCCTTTCAACTTCTAAGCTCAGAGGTCTTCAGAAGGTACTAGGGATTTTAGCCTGGAAGGAAAGGCTGGCAGCAGAACGGGCAAAGGCCCGCTCTGATGAAATTGACCGCCAGATCGAGGAGGACGCCAAATTCTTCAAGCGAACGTGCAATGTCTTGTTGATGGGTTTGTATCTGGTACAGCGGTTTTCATAACGATAGATACCTTACGACGATTTTTCGCACACAGCGGGGTTTGAATGGGTGTTTCGGCAACCATGCCGAATTTTCTTCCCATAAAATTTGATTGTATTAATTAAAAATGAATTTATATAATACACTTATCATTTTCAAGACAAAGTCATGCAATGGCGCTTTGCACGGGGAAGAGTCCGATGAAATAGGAAAATAGTCATATAGGGTGTAGCTGTTACATGTCTGGTCGTCAAGAGAAATGTTGGCATACATGTAAAATGGCTCATGCGTGCAGTGCGAAGCTTAACTCAATTATGGTGAGTATGTGCGGGCAACCCCTATCGATTGGTGGTGGGGGATACAAGCTCCCTGTCTTGCAGTGCTGGCTGTGCCACCTCTTGAGCGTCGGGACACTAATCCCAGTGTATTTGAAGATGTCCAAGTCGCGCAGTCCCTGAAGGGACATTGATAGGGCTTGCTCTTTGAGTTCTTTGGAGATGTGACAGCAAACCATGGAAGAGTAAGGAAGAGAGATGCAAAGGAGAGTCACACCAGAGAAGTGATCTTGGTTGTGATGGAGGGGATGCGACGCCAGCAAAAGCTGACAACTATTCCATAACCCCAATTCTGCAGGATAACTCAATTTCTGGAGAATTTTCCCTCGACTTAATTATGAACCCCGCTCTGGGGTTTTGGGAGTCCGCTTGTGTATCCAAAATGGAAGGTATCTATCGTTATGAAAACCGCTGTATTACATATCAACGTATCAACGTATATCAACCCTTGAACCAATTTTGTCGTTGCACTAGGACTTAACGACTCCGACACGTCCGCCATAGTCAGGCAAATGAAGATCGCACACCAAAGTGGTTACTCTCGTGAAGAACTCCTCGGCTTTCGTCCATCCATTTGGAGCTATCTGCTCGAGACCTCTCGTCGTGTTGTACAGGATCTACGAAACTCAAGCCTCCAGCCCACGACCCACGCAAACAAAGTCCGCATTTCTTACCCCACTTTTTCTGCCCTGCACGTTTTAATACCCTTACAGGCTAACTGCAAGCGCATTTTGAATCATCCGACGGATACCAACCATCCCGAGTTCTATTTCCGGCCCGGATTCGCTAATGCGGTGCAGGAACTGTGGGCAGACAGCATCATTCCTATGTTGTTCAAGAGTCCAGCATACTTTCCTTCAGCTGATAACGCCGTATAGTGAGTCCTTTTATCTGCCTCCTGGTCGCTATCGAGCTATGTTCTATCATCTATCACAATCGGGACATGTGCCACACTGGATGTTATGTTGATGACCTTCCCACGTAGCTTCTTTCCAGATGTACATCGAATCACCTCAAAGGAGTATATCCCATCGAGTGACGACATCCTTCGTGCACATGTCACATCTCATGGGGGAACTAGGGAGACCTGTTTCCCCATGGGTCAACTATCAATTCGGTTATGCCACGTCGTTGGTCAGAGGAGCGAACGGAAGAAGTGGATCCATGTCTTCGAAAGTGTCACATCTATCATATTTTGCACTTCTCTATCAGACTACAATCTGCTAGACGATTGCGGAGAGGGATGTATCTGCCTTGCTTTTGCCTTGATGTTCCTGACAGCCAATGCAGAATCTAATGGCAGAATCTCTTGTCCTTTTTGAATCGGTTATCAGCTCACGGCGGTTTTTGCGGACGTCCATCATACTATTTTTGTACGGAATTGAAGAGTTCAAGATCAAACTATCCCAGGTACGCTATTTGATTCATGTCCTTACATTGGCTGGGTTTCTATCCATTTCGTCAGGTCCCCCTGGAAGACTACTTCCCAGAGTATACAGGGGGCACGGATATTAACAAGGGGGCCAAATACATTCTCTGGCGGTTCATGCAAGCTAATCGGGCACGGTTAAATGTGTACCCCCAGTAGGACACGCGTCCCTTATTCACAGTAATAGTCATGGTAACCTGCTAACGATCACAGCATCACAGATGTCTTTGACACGTCTAACATTCGGCTGGTCTTCGTCACTGTGAAGGAAACAATTCTTCAAAACGCACTCAAGGAGAGTGGTATCCTTTGACGGACACATCTGTTCTCTATGTTCCTTTTGAATTTGCGCATGCAATCCAAGCGTTGAATTTCGGTGCGCCACTGTTTTCTCGATAGTCCAACGGAATATTCCAACATGTCATTTGTCTTTAGATGCTTGATCAGATGGGACGAGATGCGGGGGGGGGGGGGGGGGGGGATATACTAAATATGCGTACTTTTGGTTTAGTCGGTGGCCATTTCTCCCTTTTCTAAGGTGCAGAATTCGACGTGGCTATGATGGGGAGTCGTTATAGCTCGATAAAGCAACGCTCTAATATGTAGATATACGAACCTCTGCTGGGCGAGACTATGGATCGTTGGCCGCCATTGGGGCCCACAAATGCCCCACTATTGGCAGTAGAAGGCATAGTTCTAGACACAGACTTAATAAAAGAAAACGTCGGTCGTGCTCCTCAGCCCATCGTAGGACTCCGTACATATCCTTATCTCAAAAAACAAGGCTTGTCGTGGCGGTATCGTATATTCACCCTGAGGACCGGGTTCGTCGTGATAATGGCCATGGTTTTCGAGAGTTCTCAGAGTACAAGATACGCCGCGGCCAGTAAAGTTCCAAGTTGCCTCATTTTTCCTCGTTTCCTCTTCACGCCCAATCCCATCCCCGCACCATGTAGCTTACACTGTCATAAGATTACGCCGACTCAGAGGAGGTCTTACAAAGCAATCTTTATACACCCCGGACTACGGTGGCTCAGCTTTATCGCTAAAAAGCCTTGTAAAAAAAACTCACGCTTTGCTGTGGCGTGTTGGGTGACTTGATGTTGGGGGCCATCTTGGCTCATCTCCCACGGGAATTACGAGGTCAGGTTACCGGTTGGGTGGCCTTGAATGTAATTCTTAAGGTCACGAACGGGGTCCTTGAGCGCACTCGACATCTCTATCAAACATACATGAGAAATTTCTTCACCCATAATAGAAATGTCGGGTGGTATAAAAGTGATTTGAAGGCGAGGGACGAAATTGAGGGCGAGTGGTCGTTCGAGCGGATAGTCTGAGTTCGTTGCAAAATTCGGGAGGGGGCTTGTCAATCTCTACAATTAGGGTGCGCGGAATTGTTAGCGAGTCAGCGAGAACTCAGTACTCAGCACTGGATGGTTTCAACGTGCGCCTCTTTTCATAAGAGATTAGATGATCTGATATAGTGGGCACAGCATGTGCCAGCTTTAAATGGGCCTTTCCAGTCGAAGGCCGAGGCGACTTGGCGATACGCGGATACTGTAGTTTCGGTTTCCTAACAAATCCTGATCTTGTCTGCCTTGTCTGCCGGAAACGAAACGTGACCAGCTGTTTCTAGGGGAACTAGGGTGCATTAACTATAGTTCTTCCAGTCCTAGTCAAAATGAGTTTTCCTGATGGACCGTCAGGTAGCTATGTCTGAGCCTTGCCATAGCCCCATAGACGACATTGAAGAACAGTTTTGCCCGCATGTAGAGATGGAACGGTCATGGTGCCTCCTGACCTTACCATTGGCGCTCCAGTGAACTGGCATGTCTGGTGTTAAGCGGGAGCGTCAAAGCAGATGGCGGCCCAGTAACGGACTCGGACTTGGTGCTCATAGAACGATAAGCAGCCTACAATACAAGGTTCTGAGTGTGTTCTTCTGTATCTCCGGCCCGGGGAGTTTCGCATTCATATCACATGCCAGTGTGGCGTATCGTACATTCGAGGAGACTGAGATATCTAACCTTGTATCTAACAAGAGACGAAAAGAACGCCAGGCACTCTACGGTATCGATAACTTGTCTTGACTGTAGGAGTCATTAGCGCTGCGCATTTTAAAAGTTTCTTGGTTTTTCTGCAGCGCGGCTCTTCGCTCTTGCGTGTACTGGCGACGCAATAAGATCAACCCGATGGCATACATGGTCCAGAAAATCTATAGGAATAAATTAAGCAACTGTGTCGCGAAAGATCGCGTGGTCAAACGTACGATGACCAATGCCACCCAGGCGTGCTTCGCGGACTTTCTGGTATCAGCAGCCAAGAACGACGATTTGTGATATATGCCGTCGTAAACCTGGTTCCCCAACACGGATGAGAAAAAAAAAAAAACTCTCGCGAGAGGGGCAGGGCGGACAGAGACAGACCTGGTAATTCGCCAGTCCAAGAATGACCAGACCCAGCGCTGCATGGAGAAAGTTTTGCGGTGGTCTGTGGCCAAGAGAAGGGAACGGGATGCGAATATAGTGGATCACGAGTCCTAGCACCAGCTGCCCGATGTACAGTCCAATAACGAATAAGCCACGTTTCTGTTCGGCGGAGGGGTGTCGACGTGCGGTGATGACGGGTTAAAGTCAGCGCTTAGCGATAAATCGGCATTTGTGGGGACATACCCCGTGAGGAGTCAGCGATGCATGGCCAAAGTCGTGGGCCTTCCTGCCCATGACCCATGCCGCCAGGATGAGCGGGCAACCGATTAAGAAGTTGACGATCCAGTGTGCATGAAACCACCTGCGAAATGCGTGCGTGTTAGCCGTCGGCGATGTCATCCCCACGGGAAGTCATCGAAGCTAACCTGTTGGTGAAGGTGCGCGTATATCGAGCAACGAGGACGCCGGCCGGGAGAACGACCAAGAACGAAATGCCCGCAAGCAAGCCGTGGGCACTGGTATTGTGTTTAAAGTCTGTAAAGCCAGACATGATAGCCGCTTAGACGAGCAATGTCCTGAATCTGGGGCTGGAAAGGGAGTGTTGCTGTACGTGGACAGGACAAAGCAGGGCCTGGGGGGCATTCATCTTCCAGTGGTAGATATATGTCTGGTGACAGCTTCCTTGCACTGCCAGGGCGACCATCGCACTTTCAGTAGAATATGGATCAAGTTTACCGCGGCCACGGCTCGGTTCGAAAAAAAAAAAAGGTGTTCGACGATTGGAATTACGAGTGCTCTGAGTGGTCGACGCCCAAGTCTTTGGACCTCGGAAAAGCCCATCAGGAAAGTGAAACGACATATTGGTTTCTAAGGGCACTAGACTGTGCTACCACCGCGGCGTTCCCGGCCGGTGCCACTGCGTATTTTCACAGCATACGGCCATGAATGAAAGGAAAGGGGTTTATCACGGCGAAGAACTGGTAGG
>JAKELG010000288.1:0-47071 GCA_021527035.1 Lactarius vividus | reverse complement strand
GCAACCCGGAAGAAATCCATCCTCGAAGAAAGAAGAAGCACAGAAAGAAGAAGAAGCGCAACTAGGATTACTAGCTGAGTCCATCCACAGACATGACACTACCGTCACCGACAACCCACCACATTTCAGGAACCCGCAGCATCAGTCGCGGAGGAAGGACCCCCCGGAGGACATGGAGGCGGAGGAGGAGACGACGGAGGAGGAGACCAGGAGGACCCCTCTTCACCGGACCAATGATCAAGCGGGACCAAACCCGAGAAGTTCATGGGCAAGGAACCCCTCGTATTCACCGGGGACCGCACCAAAGTCCAACAATTCCTCACTCAATGGGAACTATTCGTAGAAACCAACTACGACAACCCTGCGTTCACCCTTCCCTACCGCGAACTAATCTTCCTGACCTACATCCAGGGAGAACACGTCAACGAATGGGTCCTCTCACCACCAATGGGTCAAGGCCTACAAGGCCAAGCACGGCCCCTACGACAAATGGATCTGGGAAGCTATCGAACTTGGCTTCCGCAACACGTTCGCCGACACTCTCGAAAAAGAAAGGGCGCAACAAGAACTCCAGAAAGGTTTCCGCATGGAAGGACAAGACATCGACTCATACGTCGCCAAATTCGAGAAAGCGGTCCGAGAAGCGGGATACCGTTTCGACGACTCGCTCGTCCTGGACAAATTCACCAGCGGACTCCGGTGGAACTATACAAGAATGCCTACAACTTCCACAGCCCGAACACGTACGCACAATGGAAGGTAGGCCGCGTTATTAGAACAACAGTTGACAAGTGGATGGCATCTTCAAACGCCGTTTGGGGGGGACGTAACCCCCGGGACCCGGTAGACCTAGGGCAACACTTTCTCTCAGAACATTCAACGCTCCAAACCGCCCGGCAGCAACCCACGCCAAGGATGGCAGGCATCAGGAACCACCCTGAAGCCATGGACACCACCCCAGGAAGGGTCAGAGCCCGACTTCGCAGGATCCGAAGAAATCGACTTACACCAGACCCCCGTACACTCAGCAAGGGGGGAGAGGCCGAATCAAGGAGGTCATCGACAAGAAAACCTCCTTTGTTACAACTGTGGGCAAAGCAGGCCACTTCCAACGCGATTGCCGACAACCCCGCCGCCCGCGCAACAACACGAACTGGCAACCATCGCCAAGGACGCGCGGGCGTTCATAGAAGAGTTCAAAGTGTAGCCGAAGACCCCTAATCCAATTTGAAGATGACGGCGGCAGTAGCCGCGGCGCCCGACGCCACCACTGATACGCCACAAGAACGGGCGACCAGCTGGATAAACCAGAGTCCGAAATCTCGATGATGAGGCCAGGGACCTGGTAGTTCGAGACCTATTGGGAAGGGAGGATTTTCAAAGCGCCTGAACCCGATGGCCTGGGTAAGGGCATTACGGTGTAATTCTGTGTTCATAACGCGCTATCAATCTAATGCATGTTCCAGTTTCATTGCGCGCAAGTTACGCCATGGGCCGACAAAAGAGCACTAGTGGACTCCGGAGCCACAAACAACTTCATACATCCGGACTTTGTCAAACGAATGAGGCTAGGATCCAGAGAGCTAGACCGTCATCGAAAGATCTGGAACATCGACGGCACACACAACAAAGGGGGCAAGATCACCCATTACGTGGACCTAGAAGTACAAACCAAGGGAATCGTCAAAGAGATGAGGTTCCTAGTCACCGACGTAGGGGGAGAGGACATCATCCTAGGATACCCCTGGCTGGCAACATTCCAACCCGACATACAATGGGCCACTGCCACCCTAAACGAAGCTGAGTACCCAGTAGTCCTGCGAACTACAAACCCCTCAAAACCCCGGATAGATCCGGTCATCGCCAGACTCGTACTCGAGAAACTGCTACTACCAAACAAGCAGAAGATCGAGGAGCAGCTCAAAAAGGAATGCGACCCCGAAAACACTCGCCTTCGCGCAACAATGTCGACGGAAATGGCGATCGAAGCCAAACAATACACGGAAGTAAAAGCGGTACCAGAAGAATACCAAAGACACGTCAAAATCTTTAGCGAGGAAGAATCGAATCGATTCCCACTATCAAAACCGTGGGATCACGCAATCGACTTCAAACCGAACGCCCCGGACACCATTGACTGCAAGGTTTATCCCATGAGCCAAGCAGAAGATGTAGCGCTTAAGGAATGGATTGACGAACAGCTGGCCAAAGGATATATCAGACCATCAAAATCCCCGTACGCATCATCATTCTTTTTCATCAAAAAGAAGGACGGAAAACTACGCCCCGTACAGGACTACCGGAACATCAACAACTGGACCATACGCAACCAATACCCTCTCCCACTCATTCCAGAACTCATCGCCGATCTAAGCGGAGCTTTCATATTCACCAAATTGGACATCCGCTGGGGATACAACAACGTTAGGATCAAAGAAGGGGACCAGGAAAAAGCTGCGTTCAAAACGAAATACGGACTCTTCGAACCAACGGTAATGTTTTTCGGACTGACTAATTCCCCGGCGACCTTCCAAACCATGATGAACGAAATCTGCAAAGACCTTATCGCGTATCATGAGACAAAAGGGACGATCATTAGGGTATACATGGATGACATAGGCATAGCAACTCGATCAACAGAACAGGCACATATCGACGCGGTACACGACATACTAGACCTCTTAGAAGAAAACGACTTATTCCTCAAACCGGAAAAGTGCATCTTCCATGCCCCTAGTATCGATTACCTGGGGGTAATCATTGAAAAGGGGGTGACACGCATGGACCCTGTCAAAATTTCCGGCATCAAGGACTGGCCAACCCCCAAAAACGTCAAACAGGTGCGATCGTTCCTAGGTTTCTGCAACTTCTACCGCGCTTTCATTCGAAATTTTGCCGCACATGCACGACCCCTCAACAAACTCACACGCAAAGACACCGAATGGACATGGACCACCGCGGAACAAGAAGCGTTCGACAAAATCAAGAAACTTGTCATGGAAGAACCGGTACTAGCACACGCTGAACTCAAAGATCAATTCGAACTGGAAGTAGACGCCTCAGGATTCGCAATAGGAGCAGTACTACTCCAACGAAAGAAGATGGCAAAAGACACCCCATAGCATACTACTCCAACACCCTCAGCGCCGCAGAACGGAACTACGACATATACGACCTGGAACTACTAGCAATAGTCAAAGCGCTCAGAAACTGGCGGCACTACCTAGCTGGATCCCCCCACAAAATCAAGGTCTTCTCGGATCACATGAACCTCCAGTACTGGCGCTCCCCACAAAAGATAAGCCGCCGAGTCGCCCGGGAAGTACTAGAACTCTCTGAGTATGATATCGAGATTCACCACATTAAAGGAACGGCAAACGGAAGAGCCGACGCCCTATCTAGACACCCAGACTACGACCAAGGAGAAGGCGACAACGATCAAGTCACGGTGCTACCAGACGAAATTTTCGTCAGGGCCGCAGCAATAGACACAACGGAAGACCCCCTCCGTATCAACGCCACCATCTCTGTACAAGAAATGGAAAAGGTAAACCCGGTATACGCGCAAGACGAAGACAAACTCCGTCCATGGATAGACCCACACGGACTAAAGAAGATCGAAGACACCTGGTACAAAGACGGACGGCGAGTAGTCACGGGGGGACTCTTGGAGAAACGAGAACTCATCAAGAACCACCATGACCCCCCAGTATACGGACACCCAGGGATCAGCCGAACGATCAAACTCGTGGAAAGGTATTATTGGTGGCCAGGTCTTCGGAACGAAGTCATGGACTACGTCAAGGGTTGCGCCGACTGTCAACGGATCAAGGTAAACACCAGGGCCATCAAAGCGCCACTACGCCCCATATTCCCAAAACCCGAAGCCATGCCGTTCGAAACCATCGCTCTAGATTTCATCACTAAACTACCCGAAGCACAGGGATGTGACACTATTCTTACAATAACGGACCACGACTGCACTAAGATGTCCCTCTTCATTCCCTGCCAAGAGGAAGTTTCGGCCGAAGGCACGGCAGCGCTGTACGTCAAACACGTGTTCCCGCGATTCGGGCTACCAGGCAAAATCATTAGCGATCGAGACCCACGCTTCGCTTCTAAGTTCACACGCGAACTATGCAAGATTCTCGGCATCGAACAGAATATTTCCACGGCTTACCACCCCCGTACAGATGGACAATCGGAACGTACGAACCAATGGTTGGAACAATACCTGCGGTTCTGGGTCAATGAACGACAAGACGACTGGATTCACTACCTCCCCATGGCTGAGTTTACGCATAATAACTGGCCTAGTGAAACCACTAAAGAATCCCCATTCCAGCTCCTTATGGGATATAATCCGCACACCGATTGGACCGACAGGCCTTCTCCGATACCCCAAGTGGCGCTCAGGGTCAAACAGTTCAAGGAACTCCGCCAGCGCGCGCAGTCGCTGATGATCAAAGCGCAGCAGGGGTGGATCAAGGTAAAAGATACACCCAAATTCCAAATTGGGGACCAAGTATGGCTAGAGGGACGCCACCTACGCACCCATCAACCAACAGCGAAACTTGCGGCACGACGCCACGGCCCCTTTAAGGTCGCTCAGGTGATGTCCACAGTCAATTACCGATTGGAACTCCCCACGCAGTGGCAGATACACCCAGTGTTCCATGTGGACCTCCTGACGCTTTATCGCGAAACACCCACGCACGGGCCAAACTATCAGCGCCCACCGCCAGATCTGGTTAGTGGCGAAGAAGAATACGAAGTCGAGAAGATTCTAGACTCTCGGCGGTTCGGCAGAAGTCGCAAACTGCAGTATTTGGTCAAATGGAAGGGATACCCAGACTCGGACAACCAGTGGGTCGACAAGGATGACGTATTCGCTGACGACGCGATAAGGGAGTTCAAAAATTCTAACCCCGCCAGAGAAACACATATAAGCGCAGGGAAACTCCAAGAGACGTCCCCATCCCTCTCTCTCACTCACTCAATCACTCATGCGCCCATCTTCTCCAGTCAACTTCCGCTATGTCGTCAACACCGAACTTTCGGCACCTTACCGAGTACAGTCCACGCCATCGTCACCCCTGTCGACTGCCCTCGCCCTTCACCAGCGAGGAGATCGTCCTCCTTCCCCCGGGCCATCCCCAGTTCCTTCGCCGACCCCCACTGTTTATTCCGAGACCAACCAGCCCAGCCGACTCGCCTCCCAGTACATCCCCACCAGAGCGCCCACCCCCTCGGGCGACGAACAACAAGGCTACCAGCCCAGCCGACCAGTCTCCCCACCTGGCCCCGACGAAGACGGGGACCCGTACGACCCGGCGGAGCGCCTCGAGGCGCATCAATATTTACGTTACGCCACCCATCTCACCACGACACACTCGGAAACCCCCCCGCTTTGCGGACCCACCGGGGAAGCTATCACATTACCGACGTCGTATCCACCCGCGCTTCGCCGCGATCCAGAGGAGGAACCTGTGCAGGAGACCGAGAGTCGTGCGGAGACACCCCCTCCCAGGGGGTACGAGTACAACAGGGGAGTCCACTATATTCCCTTTCAGATTCGCGACGCTCAGGAACGTCTTTGGCCGGCCCGGTATACTCAGCTCATCCTCACCGCCGACCCCTTCGTATTGGCCTTCCGAGCCAATTGCAACCAGCAATACGGGAAGCCCGTCCACGCCACCCCCTATTACGACGAGCAGTCCTCTGCCCCCACTTACACCGACGACGACCTCACGTTCTTGCTCTCCGATGCAGGACTAGTCGACTCGGTCGACCAGGCGCTCCTTCACCAGAAGGATGCGACCCTCATCGCCGAGGTACACCGCTATCGCTGCATGACGCTCGGGTGGCGGGCGCAGCAACATCGCGTGGCGGCGGAACAGATGAAATTGGAGAGGCTGGAGATAGAACGCAACAGGTGCGTTGCCCGACTCCAACGGGCACACGCGGTGGACCGCATCGAGAACATTCGGGCCTCGCTTCACCGCGGACCCAAGGCGGAGCAGGACGCGGAGGAGATATCCCGCATCCGGGCGTTGCGCTCCGTAGGCACTAACCCCCTCGCCGTTATGCGTGGTCAAGCTGGGGCTTGACGCTGAAAAGGGGGTGATGTTACGTTTTGCTTTCGGACTGCCCGGCCCGGTTGTGGACTCTGACGTATTCGCGATGACTCGGTATGTCAGACGTAATGTGTCATGGACTTCGGATCTTACTGCCTCATGTCTCGGCTGACTGATGACTCCTATTGTTGTACGTACTAACGATTACGCCTGCTGACTGATGATTCTATTGTTGTACGTGTTGTGGATTACGATGATGACTGCGCATTCTATTATTAGGATACTGCTACTTACGCTACTGGCTACTTACAAGTTCGAGCGGAGTTGGAACTAACTCCCTTACATGTATTTAAACTCGTAGTACTACGGACCAGGATCCCCATCTTGGTCTTCTTCCAATACCACCGTCTAACTCGTCTTCTGTGCTAAGGGCCTGTAGTCGCCCTTAAGTGAACTAGCTCCGGTATATCCCTTAGAGACCAAAGGGATCCCCGTGACACTATCTCCATCTTCCGCTGTGAATGGTAGATTCGCCGATCGTACCTTATCCGCCCGGTACCACGTGCCACCTTGTCTTCGAATATCTCAACGCTCGCACCGCTCGACCAACTCACTGCTACTACATAGTCGATAACCTCCAGTGGGAGTACGTCCATACCGTCCCAAGTCCACCAGCAGGAGTACCCGTAGAAGAGACCCTCTATACGTATAGAGACTCCACCTGGCACGTATCAGCCTCATCCCGCAGTCTTTCCACTAGCGGACGTACACAGATTTCACCCCCGCGGGAACCCACGTTACAACAGTGCCTAAGTCAGGCAAATGTCCGTGGTAGACGTTACAGGCGTAGAGGCGTATCGTGCGGCGAAGAGATCATGGGAAACGGTTGGGCGCGTGGTGAGTTATGGGCGTAACAAGATGGGGTATGGGAGTAAGAAGCAAGGAACGGAAGCGTCCATGGAAAATAGAAGGGAAAATCGTAACAATTACCCCCAGGTAATCCATTCACGGCTTGTGGAATAGACATTTTTCGAGTTTGAAGTAGAGGTCATGTTCTAGGGCTACCCGCAGTACGTCACGTACTGCTTCTTCATGTTCCTTTTGTCCCACTGGTTCCTTGGTTGCTATGCCTATGTCGTCCATATAAACTTGTATAGTTGTCCCCTTGCTTTCATGTTTGGTGATGGTGTCTTGGTAGATTGTGTTCATCATTGTTTGGAAAGTTGCGGGGGAGTTAGTGAGTCCGAAATACATAACCATGGGTTCAAAGAGTCCATACTGTGTTTTGAATGCCACTTTGTGTTTGTCCCCTTCCCGTATTCGCATGTTGTTATACCCCCATCGAACATCTAGTTTGGTATACATATGTGCCTGGCTGAGGTCTGTGATGAGGTCGGAGATGAGCAGGAGGGGGTATTGGTTGCGGATGGTGATGGCATTGATTTTTTGGTAGTCTTGCACCAGTCATAATTTCCCATCTTTCTTTTTGATGAAGAAGAAAGACGAGGCATAGGGGGATTTCAACAGTCGTATGTACCCCTTCTTTAATTGCTCATCTAGGAAGTCCTTGAGTTTGCCATCTTCTTCTTGTGTCATGGGGTAGACCTTGCAGTCGATTGCCATTGGGGTACCTTCCTTGAATTCAATGGCATGATCCCAAGGTCGCAACAGGGGAAACCGGTTAGATGCTTCTTTGCTAAAGAGCTTTGCGAAATCTTGATAGGCTTCCAGGAGTTCTACTTGGTCTTGGAACTGTCTAGCTTCGATGGCCAGTTCTGTTGCTGTGGTACGCAGTTGACAGTCTTCCGTCAATGTTTCGATGATGAGGTGTTTATTTTCATCGGTGATGGTCCTCCCTATGATGTGATGTTCTTCTCATGGGTTGATCAATCGGATTACAATGGGAAGCATGTTCTCATGGATGGTTGCGTATCTCCAGTTGATGGTAGGTTTGTGATGAACAGCAAAGATGGACAGCATACTCACAGTGACAAGGGAGACTGTGGTGAGATACACTGAGCAGCTGGAAGCAGCAGAGGGGGGTCTTGCAAGAGAAGCTAGAAGGTAGTTCTGGCACACAAGCAGTGAGGAACTGATGTGGACCAGGAGCGTACAAGCTACACTACTTATACTTTTACAGAGAGTGACACTGGTACAAGGAGGGTAACACAGAGTCACGTATTTACAAGGAGCATTGTTCTCAGTATGGGACAAGAGGAATATACAAAAGGAGAACAAGGCGATAAGAACAAAAGGAATCCAGACCAAGATGATATCATAGTGACATCACAATAAAGATAGAACAAAGGAAAGTACAAAGACGCAAAGCACAATGTAAAGTCCAGAGAAGTCCGAATGATGTCATTATACATGATGTCATAGATAAGAGGGAAGTCCGAAATTGTACAGATCAAATATCTAATCTACAAGTCCTGTAAATCTTATCTAAAGCAGTCCATGCTGCAAGTCCAGTCCGTCCAGAGCCGCTAAGTGCACAAAGGTCACTTATCAACAGTTTGTATGTGGCGAGCCATGGGTATCCAAGTACTAGGTCTTCGTTTCCAATGTCAGTGACCAGAAAGCGCATTTTATGCTGTCATTGGTTAGTTTGGACGTCGAGGTCTATGTAGTGTGTGATACTGCCTGCTTTATTTTCCGTGTTATCTATGTTCCATATTTTTCGGGGTCTGTCCAGTTGTTGGAGCCCTAGCCCCATCCTTTTTGCAAAGGAAGGACATATAAAGTTGTCGGTGGCTCCTGAATCTATGAGCCCTTTGATATTGGCCATTGTGTAACTTGTGCAAATCAAGACTGGAATTCAAAGTGATCAATAGCGAGTCATGATTACAGAGTTACAATTAACTGCCCTCACCCAGGCCGATTGGTTCAGGCATTCTGAAAACCCTCCTTCCCCCACATTTCTTGGAGGATGAGGTCCTTAACGTCATCCATTTCCCCTGCTACTCCTGCGAGCCAATCTTTGGCTCTTTGCTGAGGTGGTGCCATGCTGGCGACTCATGCTTGGGTTGGGGCTTCCTCTTGTGTGTAGTAGTTGGTTTCTGTCATGTGACTATTGGACGTCCTTCTCCTCAGCTGCTGACAATTTTGTGAGAAGTGCCCCAGCTGGTTGCAGTTGTAGCAGATTACTGCCCTCATATCCCTGGGTGGTGGGCCTCCTCCTTGTTCAAATCCTCCTCATTGAGGTTGTGGGATGAACGGCCTGTTGGCATCCCCTACTTCGGCTACTCTTGCGCGTGTTCTGTCGGCCGATGTGTCCATGGCATTTGGATCATATTGAGGTGGAGGTGGTCCTCTCAGTGGTCCCCAATTGGGCAGGGAGGGTCTCCACCTTGGTTGTGCAGACGATGGCAGATTCTTGGTTTTGAAGTTGTCAATGTGCGCCTTCATGTGAATATATTGTTTCTGTCTTCGGAGTGCGCATGTCTTCCATTGTTCGAAAGTGTGAGGCTTGTTGAGTTCATACACCTTCATGAACAGGGCTCGTGGCAGTCCTGATGTGAATCGGTCAATGGTTTGTCGATCATTAAGGTTGTAATGAGCTTTTTGGGCCAATCTTTCGAACTGTACTACGTACACGTTGATGTCCTCTCCTGTCATTTTGATCCCTTTTTGGAGCTCTGCTTGAGCTTGTTCCTCTTCCAGGGTGTTGGTGAATCACCTCGCAAATTCTGTTGCTATGTGGTTCCAGAGGGTTTGCAAGTATTGACTTACTCCCCTGCGTACTTCCGGATTTAACCATTTGAGCATGGTCAGCGTCCACTCGCTGACATTCGTTCCCTTCACATATCCTAGGAATAGGAGGGATCTTCTGTAGTCGTTCTGCATTATGGGGGCCTCCAAGTTCATTTCCCAGTATATGTGCCATTGTGTTAGGAAGGCTTTGTATTTAGTCCTGTCACCATCAAACACTGTTGGGGGCTCACTGGCAAGTCTGTCTGTTCCATGTCCTCCTCCTGGTGCTGGTCCTGGGGGGAAGCCTCCTGGTCCTCCTCCTCCTGCTCCACCTCCTGGTGGTCCTCCTGGGAATCCTCCTCCGACAGGTCCTGGACCTGGGAAGCCTCCAGGTAGTCCTCCCTGTGGTGGTCCCTCAGGCAGGTCTGGCTGATTGGGCCCTATGGCATGGAAGATGGCAGCGTCATTGGCCATCATCCTGTGTCTGTAATGTCTACCACTGACGTTGGCCTGACTTAGGCGTCGGTGTAACGTGGGTTCCCTTTGGGTCTAAAGCAGTGGTTGTCTGGCGAGTCGGGGAATACTGCGGGGTGACGCTGGTAGGCTCCGAGGTGATCGCGATAGGTGTAGAGTGGGAGGTCTAGTGGAATGTTTGGGGGAATAGCTGGGACTTTACGGATATACCTCCAACTAGGATGGTCAACGATGTAGTATGACTTGTAAGGCCTTGCGGTTCGAGAGTTGAGATACTCAAAGACGAGATGACATGTGGTACCGGGTGGGTAAGAGATGGTTGGCGTATCCACCATTCACAAGAGAACTGGGGATTGAGGTCATGGGGATCCCTTCTTGGTCTAAGGGATATGCTGGAGCTAGTTCACTTAAGAGTCGGCTGAGACCCTTAGTACAGTAGACGAGTCAAGAGGTGGTATTCGAAGAAGACCAAGATGGGGATCCTGGTCCGTACTACTATGGACTTAAATACATGTAAGGGAGCCAGTTCTAGCTCCGCTCCAACTCGTATGTAGCCAATAGCGTAAGTAGCGTAAACCCTAGGACATGGATCCTAGGAATCAGTCATCCACAATGTAACACTAGTATCGTACAACAATGGGATTCAGAGAGAGGCACATAAGACGTATCATGTTACAGAACGACGATTAGGACGCTTACTACATGGTTATGACTACAGTAGTAAGTAGTAATTAGTCATGGACTTAGGATCAGTCATCACGTCGTGTTAGCATATGATTGTTAGCATGACTCATTACTAGTACAGTGGTAGTAGGGTTCGAGCTACTTACGCTATAGGTTACAAGTTCCACAGGGGAGTTTTAAAACTACCCCTTCATATGTATAAATAGTGGCTTGTGAAGACCAAGGATGACATCTTGGTCTTCTTCAAATACCACTTGTCTTCGAACTCGGAACTCTACTCGGGCCTTTGCGCCTTCCACTCTCTATTCGTACTGCCCTGACCTTCGTGTCTAGGACGCTGGCATTCTCAAGTTGACAACTCGGAATTGCCTTGGTGCTACTTGGAAGAATACTGTGGATCACCTTTGTTGTCTTCTATGGTATAATAGAAACTCTAAAAGAGTCTTCTTGATTCGCTAAGTCGTGAACGCCCCTATACGAGTCCAAGTCGGGCTAACGCCGTGGTAGCGTTACATATCACGTACAACAATAGAATGTATCAGTCAGCCGAGGCACGAGGCAGCAGGATCCGAAGTCCATGACATATTACTCCTGACATACCGAGTCATCACGGATGTGTCAGAGTCCACAACCGGGCCGGGCAGTCCGAGAACAGAACGTAACAGTGTCTGGTGTCTGGGTTGATGGGGCGGAGGATTGCTTCCACTTCTTCTTATATGTGTTGTACTTCTTTGGTGGTTTGTGCCTCTGTTTGAGTGGTCGTGGCCATGGCAGGGGATCAAATGTGAATTTCTTCTGGGACTGTAATGTAGAGGGACTCAGCTATATGTGCTAGTAGACTGGCATCGTCTCCTGTTCCTGGGCATATCTCGCTTTCAGTTGCGGTATGTTCTTCAACTGGTTCCTCGTGGCTTGATTCTGATCATGGATGTTCCCTATGTTGCTCTTCTTCGTTTTCGGATTCTTCTGAGTTGCTGTCTCTGTCAAGGGATCCCCAATCATCCCCTCTGAGTTCTTGCGAATCTATGTCGCAGCAATAGTGTCTTCCCATTGGTCTGACAACGTCCTACCTATTGTCTACGGGGTTCCACATAACCTCTGTCCAACAGAAATTGGTGTAGTTGAACTCAACTGGTTGGTATTGGACGGGTTCCGATGGGAAATCAACGAAGTATCCTGTGTCTCCTCGGTATTCTCTCCACTGGGCTGCTCCGAGGAATCTTCATGGTACTGATTGTTCCCCTCTTGATTCTAGGCTGTAGGGCTGAAAGTTTCTCCACTGTTCTCGAGTGGTGAACGCCATGGTGGTGATCTTGGTCTTAATGTAACACTACCACAGTGTGAGTCCGACATGGACCAAATGAAAGGTGTTCACCACTTAGCAGTATCCTGGATAGTGTTCTAATGTCTTCAAAAGACTGTAGAAGACCACGAAACTGATCCACAACACTCAGGCTAGGAAGACCAAAGTAACGAAGACTATGGTGCAATGAAATGATGCTCATCCTTAGGTGCGAAGACCAAGGGGACGTCTTTAGAAGTAAGTCAAGGCACGAAGGCCCAATATGTGTTACGATTTTCCTCTCCTTTCTCTTGGACACTTCCATTCCCTGCTTCTTATTTCCATACCCCACCTTGATACGCCCATAACTCCTTATGCGCCCAGCCATTTCTGATGATCCCTTCACTGCACGATACATCTTTATGCCCTCTTCCTTGTATATCAAAGTTCACGGCGCTCCGGTCTCAGCTGACTCGCACATGACCCCACGCAATCACAATATCCCTTACTATAGCAATGCCTTTGTTCTGCTTTTGCTCAGAACCCACATATTGTGCCATATGTTTGTTGTGTACAAACATCCTGTACTAGTATATAAGTCACACGCTACCTAGCTTGTACAGTAGACTTGACTTCTTGTGCAATACCACACCGCTGTCATCTCACAAACGACTTCACGCTCGCCCTTTTTGCTTGAGCATGACTTTGGTTCGCCTTTGCGCTTGAACCCCTGAATTCCCTGACTATCACCTACGTGTCCGAGGAGACCGTGTGGTGCTTGTTCATCATTGAACTTGGTCTTGACCGACCACCTCTTATCCCATTACCTCGGCCTGAGTGACTTAGTGACGTGCACGTCGCACATAACGTTCCTGTGGTAACGTTACAATATGCGAGTCAAGAGTGGTATTTTGAAGAAGACCAAGATGGTGTATCTTGGTCTTTGCTGGCCACTATTTATACATATAAGAGGGAGCTTTGAAGCCCCTTGTTACGGATGGACCCAAAGTACGATACGGAGAACAACGTGGACTCTTACTATATGGTTATGACTACGATAGTAAGTAGGAATTAGTCATGGACTCTACGGATCAATCAGCAAGAGGAGTACTAGCATGTGATTACTAGTATTACTCATTCCTAGGATAGCGGTAGTAGGGTTCGAGCTACTTATGCTAGAGGACATTACTTACAAGAGGAGCTTTAAAGCTGCCTCTACAACATGTATAAATAGTGGGGTGCAAAGACCAAGATACGCCATCTTGGTCTTCTTCAGAATACCACTCGCTTCCTTCTAAAAAGTCTTCTTAGTGGCCTTCATGCCTTTGACCCTCAAGCACTACATTCCTGACCTTCGTGTCTAGGACACTGGCATTCTCGAGTCATCAACTCGGAGTTGCCATAGTATTACTCGGGCGAGTGCTGTGGATCACCTTAGTTGTCTTCTACAGGATTACAGAGACTCTTAAGGAGTCATACAAATTTGCTAAGTCGTGAACGCCACTCTACGAAGTCCAAGTCGGACTAACGCTGTGGTAGCATTACATTAAGACCAAGATCTCCCAATTGTGGCGTTCACCACAAGAGACCAGTGGAGAAATTTTCGAACCTATAGCCTCGACACCAGAGGAGAATGATCAGTACCACGGAGATTCCTAGGCACGGCCAGGTGGAGAGGATATAGAGGAGACACCGGATACTTCGTCAACTTTCCAGGAGAAGCCATCAGATACCGACCAGTTGAGTTCAACTACTCCAATTTCTGTTGGACAGAGATTACATGGAACCCCATAGAAAATCGGTGGGACGTTGTCAGACCAGCTGGGAGACACTACCGCTGCGATATCGACTCAAGAGAACTCCACAGGGACGACTGGGGACCACTAGACGGAGACAGTAGCAGTGAAGAAGAAGAACAAGAACAACCGAGAGAACAAACACCGTCAGAATCAAGCCATGAAGAACCAGTCGAAGAACACACCGCAACAGAGAGCGAGATTCGACCGGGAACAGGAGACGATTCAAGCCTACTGGCCCACATAGCTGAGTCCCTACATATCACAGTACCCGAGGAGATTCACATTCGAAGCCCAATGGCTACCGCAACAGAAACAATGGCAACAGAAGAAGTAAGACGCATCAGAGAAGAGGCAGAAGCCATCCTAAATCCCATCAACCCCAATACGGGGCATCTAATGACGACAGACGACACAGCGATTTTCCACGCCATAGGGCCAGACCAACCCGACCCACCAGAAGGACCTCCACCACCACCAGGAGGACTCCCAGGAGGATTCCCGGGACAAGGACCGATGGGAGGAGGATTCCCAGGAGGAGGAAGACCACCGGGAGGAGGTGGACCCCCAGGAGGAGGACCACCACTGGGAGCAGGAGCAGGAGTGGGACATGGGTCGGACTGACTGTCAGGTGAACCCCCAACAGTATTTGATGGAGACTGTACTAAATATGAAGCCTTCCTTACGCAATGGCACGTATACTGGGGGATGAACCTGGACGCCCCCATCATGCAAAATGAATACCGACGATCCCTCCTCTTTCTGGGATACGTGAAAGGAACCAACGTCAGTGAATGGACGCTCGCAATACTCGAGTGGCTCAACAGAGAAGTACGAAGAGGAGTCAGCCAATACTCCCAGACCCTATGGAACCATGTAGCAACAGAATTTGCTAGAAGGTTCTCAAACATACTCGAAGAAGAACAAGCTCAAGCAGAGCTACAAAAGGGAATCAAAATGACGGGAGAAGACATCGACGCGTACGTGGTCCGATTTGAGCAACTAGCCAGAAAAGCTCACTACAACTTGAACGATCGACAAACTATCGATCGGTTCACTGCAGGACTACCCCGAGCTCTATTCATGAAGGTCTACGAACTAGACGAACCCCACACATTCGAAGACTGGAAGAGATGTGCGCTGAGAAGACAAAAACAATACATCCACATGAAAGCCCGTCTTGACAACTTCAAAACAAAGACGCCACCATCATCAGCTCAACCCCAATGGAGACCACAGCCCCCAAACTGGGGACCACCGCGAGGACCACCACCACCCTGATACGACCCAAACACCATGGATACCTCCACAGACCGAACCCACGCTAGGGTAGCCAAAGTAGGAGATCCAAACCACCCCTTCACTCCCAAACCACAACAAGGAGGGTATGGGAGAAGAGGAGGACTGCCGCCTTGAGACATGAGGACAGTCATCTGCTACAATTGCAATCAGACTGGACACTTCTCACGAAATTGCTCACAGCCTCGCCGACGAGCAACTACCAGTCGCATGACGGAAACAGATTACTATTCACAAGAAGAACCACCCGTACAGGCCAGAACCGCCAACGCGGCACCCCCACAACAGAGAGCCAAGGAATGGCTGGCTGGAGTAGCGGGGGAAACGGATGATGTAAAAGACCTCATCCTCCAAGAAATGTGGGGGAAGGAGGGTTTTCAGAACGCCTGAACCCATCGGCCTGGGTGAGGGCAGTTAATTGTAACTCTGTAATCATGACTCGCTACTGTTCGCTCCGAATTCCAGTATCGATTCGTACAAGTTACGCAATGGCCGACATTAAGGCTCTCGTAGATTCGGGAGCCACCGACAACTTCATACGCCCCTCGTTTGCTTGAAGAATGGGTTTAGGATTACAAGAATTGGAACGCCCCCGTAAAATATGGAACATAGATAATACGGAAAACAAGGCGGGCAGTATCACCCAATATATAGACCTCGAGGTCCAGACCAACCAAAAGAATCAGAAACTGCGATTTCTGGTCACGGACATCGGCAGCGAAGACCTCGTATTGGGATATCCCTGGCTAGCCGCCTACGAACCCACGATCAACTGGAGATACACAACCATCCACGAAAAAATGCTACCAGTCGTAATCCGATCCATAAATCCCACAGAAGAATACCACGTCATCGGTACCCTCCAAACAGAGGACAAGCAAGAAATACTAGAAGAACTTGCAGATGAGTGCCAAATATGCAGAACGGCAACCGAACTGGCAATTGAAGCTAAGCAGTTCCATGACAAGGTAGAACTCCCACACACTTACCAAAAGTTTGCAAAGATCTTCAACGAAGAGGCATCCTACCGATTCCCGCCATCTCAACCATGGGATCACGCCATCGAATTCAAAGAAGGAACCCCAACAGCTATTGACTGCAAAGTCTACCCCATGACGCAAGAAGAAGACGGCAAACTAAAGGAGTTCCTCAACGAACAACTAAAGAAGGGATACATCCGACCCTCGAAGTCACCCTACGCCTCATCATTCTTCTTCATCAAAAAGAAAGATGGAAAGCTATGACCCGTACAAGACTACCGAAGGATCAATGCCGTCACCATTCGCAATCAATACCCCTTGCCTCTCATATCAGACCTGATCACAGACCTAAGCCAGGCCCATATGTACACCAAGCTCGACGTCTGATGGGGATATAATAACATCTGCATCAAAGAGGGAGATGAGCACAAGGCAGCCTTCAAAACACGGTACGGTCTATTTGAACCCACAGTCATGTACTTCGGACTCACCAACTCCCCAGCCACGTTTCAAACGATGATGAACACGATATACCGAGATACCATTGCGAAGCACGAACAGAAAGGGACCATCATCCGAGTATACATGGACGACATCAGTATTGCGACTAGGGATCCAGCGGGACAAAAGGAACACGAGGAGGCAGTCAGCGACGTACTTCAAGTAGCAATGGAGCACGACCTGTACTTCAAACTCGAAAAAATGCCTCTTCAACAAGCCCGTGAATGGATTACCTGGGGGTAATCCTTGAAAAGGGGGTAACACGCATGGACCCTGGTAAAAATTTCAGGCATCAAAGACTGGCCAACATCAACCAAGGTCCGTGACGTCCGCTCATTCCTAGGATTTTGCAATTTTTACCGACTTTTCATTCGCGGCTTCACCACACATGCCAAACCGCTCAACAAACTCACGAGAAAGGACGTAGAGTGGAGGTGGACGGACGAAGAAAATAACGCATTCCAGAAACTCAAAGCCTTGGTCACAGAAGAACCGGTTCTTGCTCATCCGAAATTGGACGAACCATTTGAACTCGAAGTGGATGCATCAGGATTCGCCACAGGAGCGGTACTACTTCAGAAAAAGGAAGACGGCAAGCGACACCCAATTGGCTACTACTCTGCCACATTTAGCGAAGCCGAACGAAACTACGACATATACGATCTGGAACTCCTGGCCATCGTTAAAGCACTTCAACATTGGAGACCATTACTAGCGGGATCACCACACAAGATCAAAATATACTCCGATCACATGAACCTTCAGTATTGGAAACTCCCGCAGAAAATAAGTCAAAGGGTCACGAGGGAAGTACTCGAACTAATGGAATACAATTTCGAAATTCACCATATCCCAGGCAAAAAGAATGGCCGAGCCGACGCGCTATCCCGACGACCAGACTACGATCAGGGAGAAAAGGACAACGAAAATGTAACTGTACTACCCGAAGACATATTCGCAAAAATGACTACAGTACAGGTGATGCAAAATCCCCCTCAAACAGAGATAAAACTACGCTACTGGGTAGACCCACACCAGCTGAAGTTTGTCAAAGGGGCATGGTATCGACAGGGAAAGTACGTGATCACTGGATCATTAAACGAGAAGCGCGAACTCATTGCGGCACACCACGACCCACCGGTACATGGTCACCCCGGAATTGCATGAACTACGAGGCTAGTAGAACAAAGATACTGGTGGCCCGAACTGAAGATGGACGTTTGGAATTACGTACAAGGCTGTGCCGACTGTCAAAGGCACAAGGTCAACACACGACCCACAAGGGCCCCTCTGGTACCTGTTACACCCAAAGAAGACGCCCTTCCCTTCGAAACCATCGCCCTCGATTTCATCACAAAGCTTCCAACGTCGGAGGGGTACGATACCATACTGACCGTAACAGACCACGACTGCAGTAAATTTATCCCCTGTAATGAAGAGATCACAGCAGAAGAAACCGCTGGACTCTATGCCACTCACGTCTTCAAATGGTTTGGACTACTGTCCAAGATTATTAGCGACTGGGACCCTCGCTTTGCATCCAAATTTACCCAAGAACTGTGTCAAATCCTCAGAATACAGCAGAATATTTCTACGGCATATCACCCCCGAACTGACGGACAGTCGGAAAGAACTAATCAATGGCTGGAACAGTACCTCCGGTTCTGGACCAACGAGCGTCAGGACAACTGGGTGCCCTTTCTACCGATAGCAGAATTTGCACATAACAACTGGCCCCACGAGGCAACAAGGAAGTTCCCATTCTCGCTCCTCATGGGATATGACCCACGTGCTGATTGGCTCGATAAGCCATCTCCCATCCCACAGATCACCACGAGGCTTGAACAGTTCCGAGAAGCCCGGAAAGAAGCCCATGATCTTATCAAAAAGGCACAATCCATGTGGGTCAAACACCGAGACACCCCCAAATTCCAGGAAGGGGATTACGTATGGCTGGAAGGACGACACCTGCGGACCAATCAACCGATGCCCAAACTGGCCGCTCGAAGGCACGGACCCTTCAAAATCACACAGATCCTGTCGCCAGTCAACTACCAGTTAGAACTTCCCACGCAATGGAGCATACATCCCGTATTCCACATCGATCTTCTCACACCCTACTGTGAAACACCGATGCACGGAGAAAATTTCCAGCGCCCGCCACCAGATTTGGTAGAGGGAGAAGAGGAATATGAAGTTGAGAAGGTTCTGGACCACTGGCATTTCGGTAGGAAACGGCATTTGCAGTACCTGATCAAATGGAAGGGCTATCCAGACTTGGAAAATCAGTGGGTCAACAAGGAGGACATATTTGCCGAGGAGGCTATAGCCGAGTATCATTCATTGAATTCCCAATCGGCAAAAGACTTAAAAGCTTGAAGAATGTCGCTACACCCCCCATCTTCCTCTCACATATCTCATTCTGGCTTCCTCAATTCCATTTTCACAACCATGTCCATTCCCACTGCCGCCGATGCCATTGCTCGCGTTGCCTCAAACACGAGCCCCATCACCCATCAAGAGCTCATCGACGCCCTTCAAAGCCTCATCCCCGCCGAATACACTCCCAACACCAGCAACCCCGCCAGCTGGTGGTTGGTCACCGAAAATGGCCAACGACTCAACACCGTCCCGCTCACGACGCCCGAAGTCAATCGGCTTTGTGCAGCTCTCTGCGACAGTGAGGTGTCCTCACCTCAACCTCTCCCAGTCCGAGTGGAGCAGTGGGTCGAAGAGCCCGTTGAAGGTGACGTTACGATGGCAAGATTGGAAACGGGAGCAACAGTGGAGGCAAGTAGCAGAGGCGTGGAAGAGGGAGCAAATTCAGAGGGCGACCAAACAGCGGTCGGAGATGATGGCGCGGAGGAAGGCAGGGGCCGTGGAGCGGATGAGACGATACTGGAGCAGGCGAGAGGGAGTCTCCACGACTACTACCCAGATGAGCACCTGCTCATCATCACTGCCACCGACACTGACCACCCTGACAAGACCCCCTACGCCTGCGACACCGCCGGGCGCCCGCTGTACCGAGGAGGAGTCCGAGTCGATGCTCCTCCCCTCTTCCCCACTCTTCAACTCCGACACTGCACGCTAGGACCCCCGCCTCATGGTTACAAGTACAACTGTGGGGAGGACTTCGTTCACTACCTGATCACCGATGGACAGGGGCGCACCCGCCAAGCCGCGTATGTTCAAATTATCATGAATGCGGACCCCCTGGTGCTGGGACTGGTAGAGGACAGTGAGAAGGTGTACTCCAAGCCGCTGTATGTGGAACCGCAAGTTCGGGCTAGAGGTAAGCCCCATTACCCCCAAGAAGACCTTATCATATTTGCAGGTGGTTACCATGACCGCCCTCGCTTCGATTGCGCCCTCGAGGAGCTTGTTACGATTTTCCCTTCCATTTTCCCATGGACGCTTCTGTTCCTTGCTTCTTGCCCCTATGCCCCACCTTGTTACACCCATAACTCCTCACGCGCGAAGATTTATACGAGGGTTCTCCCAACTCACTCGACCTCTCCACGACCTCACAAAAAAGGATGTCCAATGGCACTGGGGTGACATACAGCAGAACGCCTTCGAAGACATTAAAACGCGTATATGTGAAGAACCTGTGCTTTTATTCCCAAACCTTGCAAAACCATTTGAGCTAGAAGTCGACGCATCGAACGTCGCGGTAGGGGCCGTGCTGAACCAGTTAGGACCCGACCAGAAGTTTCATCCTATCGCGTTCCACTCCGAATCATTTACGGAGACGGAGCGAAACTACGACATTTATGACCGAGAATTACTGGCGGTGGTCAAGGCACTACGGGCATGGAGAACATACCTCGTGGGATCCCCCCATAAAGTCATCATCCACACTGACCACGCCAACCTCCAATACTGGAAGGAACCCCGGAAGATCAACCGGAGAATCACGCGAGAATTCCTAGAACTATCAGAATACGACTTCATTCTGAGGCACGTAGCAGGAACAAAGAATGTGCGCACAGACGCCCTGTCCAGGCGGTCAGATTATGAATCCGGCGAAGGGGACAACGCCGACGTCATTGTCCTACCAGCTGAACGATTCATCTGAGCCACCCAAATGTCAATATGTGATATGGACATCTGGTCCCGGGTGGCCCAGAATGCTGGTAAGGAAGAAGCGGCACGATGGGCTGAACACCACAACCTCAAGCAACATGGAGGGCTGTGGTGGAAAGGCGAAGCATTAGTCGTTGTTGGGGACAACGATCTTAAGCGGGGGGTAATCGCTTTCTTTCACGACTCTCCAAGCATGGGCCACCCCGGAATCGCCAACACGCGCGAACTAGTGAAACGTGACTATTGGTGGCCCACCATACGAGAAGACATTGAAGAATACATGAAGGGATGCGCCACATGCCAGTCCAACAAAATCAACACACACCGACAGAAACCCCACCTATTCCCCATATCTACCGACCCTGAAGCGAAACCGTTTGAAGTCATCACCATGGATTTTATCACAAAACTACCCCCGTCCCAAGGTTTCGACTCCATCCTCACGATCACAGACCACAACTGCTCAAAAGCCGCAATCTTTATACCCTGTCACGAAACTATCACCACCGAAGGAGTAGCACGATTATACCTCCAACACGTCTACCCACACTATGGAATACCCCGCAGACTCATCACGGACAGGGACCCACGGTTCACATCGGCATTCATGAAGGGGCTGTGCAGCATACTCAGTATACAACAAAACATCTCCTCCGCATACCACCCCCAAACGGATGGCCAATCGGAACGCACTAACCAGTGGCTAGAACAATATTTGCGTCATTGGAGCAACGTTCAGCAAGACAACTGGGCCGAAGCGCTCCCAATAGCCCAGTTTGCGCACAACTCTTGGCCAAATGCTACCACAAAGCATTCCCCATTCTCACTTCTCATGGGATGGGAACCGCGAACTACCTGGGTATCAAAACCCTCCGCGGTACCATCAGTCGACCAACACCTAGACGAAATGACCACGAAGCGACAACATGCACAAGATTGCATCAAACATGCGCAAGACCTCATGGCAAAGAAGGGAAGAAGCCGCTTTATTCCCTATGCCGAGGGAGCCCAGGTCTGGCTAGAAGGAACGAATCTCAGAACCTTCTACCCCACCGCAAAACTAGCCCCTAAGCGTCATGGGCCCTTCCGAATCAAGAAAGTCTTATCAGCAGTAACGTACCAGCTGGAGCTACCAAGCACGTGGAAGATACACCCGGTATTTCATGCAAACCTCCTCACACCATATAAGGAGATGGAGCTACATGGGGAAAACTTCCCACGCCCTCCCCCTGACCTTGTGGACGGAGAAGAAGAGTTCGAAGTGGAGCAGATCATGGGGTCATGACTCCATGGGCGCGGGCACAAACTACAATTCCTAGTTAAGTGGAAGGGCTTTCCCGTGAGCGACAGCTCCTGGGAACCAGCTGACCACGTCAAGCACGCGCCGGACGTAATCGCCGACTTCTATCGCTGCAACCCCACCGCTGACGGAGCAGGACGAAAGTTATAAAAGGCAGTGGACACGGAACGAAACCCCATCACTTGAACATGTCTACTCCTCACACTGCCCCCGCTAACGACCGACCTCGTCCACCATCCGCCCTAATCCTTGAACAACTCACCGTCCCCTCGCAGTCCGAGGGGATCCCGACCCCCTTCGTGTCCCGAACACCATATTCAGTTGTTCCCTCACGACCTCCGACTCCCGTCCTCGCCATTGCACTCAACATCTCTCCCACCAGTCCGACACCACCACCATCATCCCCACCACCGCTTGAACCTGCGGTGGCACCCCTCCTAGAAGCTCCCCCGGGTATCACGCCGGTTGTCCCCATGTCACAACTAGCATCAGAATTACCTCACCCTTACTTGCTGACGCCCTCCGTTCCCCCTCGTCAATTACGACCGGACCCTCGGCTCGCATCTCTCAATGACGACGAGGAGCCGATTGATGAGGGGGATGATGAGGAGTTGGACGATCCTGGCCTGCCCTTCTTCCTAAACGCCCCCGACATGCCGTTCTACTTCCCTCTCATGCTCCCACTCAAGGACGATGTCACGAAAGTCCTGGCGAAGTATATTTACTATCGCCGTGACTATCGAGAGATTATTGGAACCTTGGGGAAGGGAAAACCCTGTTACTGCCAGGAGGTCTACTTGTCGACACCCCGACCCTCAGCTATGCACCCAGCTATCTCCCCTCATCAGCTCGCGGTCTTCAGCCCACAGGACCCTCACGCAGTCACCATCAACGAGGTATTGAGCGAGCTCAAAAACCCCCGCTTATCCGCGGAGGTTGCGAGGTTGCGGCAATGCCTCGGGGACAAGATTGCCTTAGACGCGCGACAGGCCAACCTGAGGCGTCTTGAGCAAGAAGCCACGAGGGACCAGTTCCACCTAGACGCAAAGCTTCAGGGTATCACGAAGCGTATGCAGTATGCCGGGGCTATTCCCCTCATCACCGACAAGTTCGTCAAACTCACTACCTGTCCCATATGCCCCCGTCACTACTTTCCCAAACTCCCCCTTGTACCACGGCCGGGCGGGCCGTTGGAAATGCCCCACCTCGCAGAGGGACCTAGCTGAACTCAGAAATGACGCAAGTGCTACCTATGTAAGAAGCGAGGTCACAAGATGAACGAGTGCCCTAACCAACCACCAGCTGGGGTATGTACATGGTGCGCAAGTCGAGCTCATGCCTCCGAGAACTGCCTTATTCATCGCCTTGCGCCCATTACCCCGGCATTTGAGGAACCCTCGGAGCGCCCCCGCTGGTGCGGGAAGTGTCTGAGGTTCGATGCGCGGCACGACAAGATTGAGTGCCCACAGTACGAAGCATGTAGGAGGTGTGGAGAGCACGGCAGGTATTTGTTCCTGCGCCGACATGTGTGCCCGGTGGATGACCGGGACGATGAGACTAACAACCCCAGTGCTGACGTGTACGACTACGTCGGCAGTGACTGAAGTCATGGCGACTTCAGGTCTGACAGGGGGGTAATGTTACGATTTTCCCTTCCATTTTCCCATGGACGCTTCCGTTCCTTGCTTCTTGCCCCTATGCCCCACCTTGTTACACCCATAACTCCTCACGCGCCCAACCGTTTCTCATGATCTCTTTACCGCACGATACGCCTTTGCGCCCCCTTCCTTGTATATCAAAGTTCACGGCGCTCCGGTCTCAGCTGACTCACACATGACCCCGCGCAATCACCACGATTCCTACTATAGTCATACCTTTGTTCCGCTTTTGCTTAAGACTCCACGTATCGCACCATATGTTTGTTGCGTACAAACATCCTGTACTAGTATATAAGTTGCACGCTACCTAGCTTGTACGGTAGACTTGACTTCTTGTGTAATACCACATCGTTGTCAATCCACGAATGACTTTTCCGCTCGCTGTTTCGCTTGAGCATGACTTTGGTTCGCCGCTGCGCTTGAACCCCAGAATCCCCAATTACCATCCGCGTGTCTGAGGAGACCGTGTGGTGCTTGTCCATCATCGAACTTAGTCTTAACTGACTAACTCACCTTCCGTTACCTCGGCCTGAGTGACTTAGTGACATGCACGTTGCACATAACGTTCCTGTGGTAACGTTACAGAGCTGCACGATGTGAGTCTCAAGGCTGAGGTACACCGGTACCAGTCTTACGTGTACAAGGCAGAGTGGATGGAGCAGCGTCTCCATCAACTCGCCGCCACGTTGGGGAACGTCAAGGGGGAACTCGCCTGCAGCAAGTTCCAGTTGGAGATGGCCAACACGTTGGATCGAGTGGAGGAGACGCAGGCTGGTTGGATGGGAGGAATCGGAGATCGCCAACGGTGTGGGCGCCGTACCTGAAAAGGGGGTGATGTTACGGATGGACTCAAAGTACAATACGGAGAACGACGTGGACTCTTACTATATGGTTATGACTACGATAGTAAGTAGGAATTAGTCATGGACTCTATGGATCAATCAGCAAGAGGAGTACTAGCATGTGATTACTAGTATTACTCATTCCTAGGATAGCGGTAGTAGGGTTTGAGCTACTTACGCTAGAGGACATTACTTACAAGAGGAGCTTTAAAGCTGCCTCTACAACATGTATAAATAGTGGGGTGCAAAGACCAAGATACGCCATCTTGGTCTTCTTCAGAATACCACTCGCTTCCTTCTAAAAAGTCTTCTTAGTGGCCTTCGTGCCTTTGACCCTCAAGCACTACATTCCTGACCTTCATGTCTAGGACACTGGCATTCTCAAGTCGTCAACTCGGAGTTGCCGTAGTATTACTCGGGCGAGTGCTGTGGATCACCTTAGTTGTCTTCTACAGGATTACAGAGACTCTTAAGGAGTCGTACAAATTTGCTAAGTCGTGAACGCCACTCTACAAAGTCCAAGTCGGACTAACGCTGTGGTAGCGTTACACCCCTCTGCAAAGTCCAAAGTCCAGTAGCGTATGTAGCTTGAACCCTACTACGACTGTACTAGTAATGAGTCACAGTAACAATCATGTGCTACTGCGATGCTGACTGATTCTAAGTCCATGACTAATTTCTACTTACTACCATAGTCATAACTGTATAGTAAGCATTCCCATTCGTCGTTTTGTAACACAAGGGATACAAGACAAAGCATGGTCCATACAATGACTGGATCTGGAATGCCATAGAAATCAGATTCTGCAACACCTTCACTAACACCTTAGAGAAAGAACAGGCTCAACAAGAACTTCAGAAGGGATTCAAAATGGAGGTGTCACATTCATGTGACACGTGATGGAAAGTGGAGGAACTTTGGGAGATGACAAGCAAAAGGAAGCAGTGACAGCACATATGACTGATGTGGCCTCTGACTGTCCCACAGAAAATAGTTACGAAAATCATCAGTATGTACGATATAAAAGACCAGTAGTCGTAGTCTTAGTCCTTTGTCTCAGTTTCGTTTACTGTTTGCAATCCAAGGCCATTTGTACTCAACTCGAGTGCATAGCGTCGATCCTCTCATCTCGTTCATCCTCCAGTGAACTTGGAACGTTCACTCGTCGTATCCCTGATCGAGAACAGAACCCTTGCCACTATCATTGTAACATTACCACAGGAACATTATATGCGATGTGCACGTCACTAAGTTGCTCAGGCCGAGGTAACGGGATGCGAGGTAGTTGGTTAAGACTAAGTTCAATGATGAATAAGCACCACACGGTCTCCTTGGACATGTAGGTGATAGTCGGGAAGTTCAGGGGTTCAAGCACAAAGGCGAACCAAAGTTGTGCTCAAGCAAAACTGCAAGCATAAAGTCGTTTGTGGATTGACAGCAATGTGGTATTACACAAGAAGTCAAGTCTACTGTACAAGCTAGGTAGCGTGTGACTTATATACTAGTACAGGATGTTTGTACACAACAAACATATGGCGCGATATATGGGTTCTGAGTAAAAGCGGAACAAAGGCATAGCTATAGTAAGGGATATGGTGATTGCACGGGGTCATGTGCAAGTCAGCTGAGACCGGAGCGCTGTGAACTTTGATATACAAGGAAGGGGGCGTAAAGATGTATCGTGCAGCGAAGAGACCATCAGAAACGGCTGGGCGCATAAGGAGTTATGGGCGTATCAAGGTGGGGTACAGGAATAAGAAGCAGGGAACGGAAGCGTCCAAGAGAAAGAAAGGGAAAATCGTAACAATCATGGTTCTACCTCCACTGCACCTTAGCCCTCCTGGTCTAACTCTGCAGTTCTCCCGAGCATCCCCCTTGAGACGTAACAAAAACTGAGACCACATTCTTGGACCCGTGCTCATTGTGCATGGTGCAATCTCTGAGTTTTCCTGAACCAGACACGGACAGAGAGGTCAGTCGAGTACCTCCGCGGAGTCAAACTGGAGCAGTCACAATCGACGCTGTTCACACCCAAAGCATCCCCTGATTGTGCGTTCATTGAACCTGCATTAGATCCCACAGATTTCACAGAAAGACGCATCGTTGTACAATGTACTACTCCTAGTGTTAATCACCTAGCAGGTGGAGGAACGTTCTGGGAAGGAACTAGAGGATATCATCTCGTCGCCGGTGACAGACAAGCCATCGACGTTGAGTACTTTGAAGCAGAAGATGCCTGGTACGAAATCTACCAGCAAGAAAGTAGTTGGTATACACATAACGCCAATCGCGTCGATAACCCATTGTTGTGGGGTCTATTGACAACAGGAGTGATGACCACAGATCCCCATACTTGGAGGACGCACGCACCTAAAGATTCAAGTTCGTCATTGGACTCAGAAAAAGATAAAGGCAAGACACATACACGTTCAAAGGTACTCCCACCAACACTCCCGATACTTCCCTACATTTCTGTACCCCCGATGTTGTCTTCAAAAACTACTCCCAACTCTGGCTCTTTAAAGGGACAATCACCAAAGGAATTCACTGGAGATCGTCAGAAGAGCATGCAATTCCTACAAGAATTTCATCAATACCAATGCATTAACAGAAACCATGAACTCATGACCTTACCATTTTCACGTGTCAGCCTAGCACTCTCCTATATCCGAGGACCCACTGTTGATGATTGGGCCAATAGAGTCAGCAAAGATTTAGACAATAGTACTACCACTCATGTTCCTTGACTCACAGAGACTGATGAAACACTCTGGACCCGTTTCGAGGCCGCATTTAAAAGCGCCTGGACTGATACATTGAGCGAACAGAACACCCACCAACAACTTGTCTCTCTCACCATGAAGAACGATGATGTCGACTTGTACATAGCCACCTTTGAACGTCTGGCTACAGCAGCAGGATGGAATGTGGACGCAAGTGGGACCCTCGAGTTCTTCCACAGAGGTTTGAAGAAAGGACTGCTTATTGCCTGTCTCCGACGTCTAAAGATGCCGAAAACCATAATGGAATGGCAGGAAGCCGTGAGAGAAGAATCCCAGCGTTTCTGGACTATCATGAACGCTATAGCGCAAATCAATGGGGGAAAGTCACTCCTTACTCCCGCTGGACCAGTACAGACTCCACATATGTACAAACAATTGCAAAGCCAGGTGGTTCCAATGGATGTAGACAATGTCCAAACAGGGGGAACTAAACCGGTATGGCAGAAGAAGCACATGCCTGAAGAAAAAGAAAAATGTCAGAAGGAAGGTCGCTGCTTCCAGTGTATGGCACAGGGACATCTGGCCAACAAATGTCCGAAAGGACAGAGTCAAGGACAAAACATCAACAATGTTGAGACAAAGAAAGAAGAAACACAGGTTTCCGTCCTGGACGTCCAGGCTGCTCTCCTGGGTCTAGGGGCTACTGAACGACAAGAATTGATATCCACCCTGCTACTCGATACCTTGGGGGAGGGCGAGGAAATGATCAATGCCTTACAAAGCACATGGGAAAATTCACTCACCTTCCACACTGAGATCTTGGGGTCTAATCAGAAAATGAATGTCCTTCTAGACACTGGCACATTGGGAAACTTTATCGATGAAAGTGCTGTCAAATGCTTTGGACTAGTGACCACTCCCATAGAACGAATTGATGTACGAAACGCAGACGGAACCACCAATGTAAACGGCGCTCTCACACGTCAATGCCTCCTCACACTCTGGGACGGAGAGGATAAACGTACTTTAAACTTCTTCGTCACTAATCTCAGGGCTTGCAGAGCCATACTCGGACTCCTGTGGTTCGAAGAACGAAAGCCAGTCCTCAATTGGGGGCAAAAGACATACGAAGGAGGACCATTCCAGCTTGGACAAAGCAGGGTTGATATCATGGAAACTGTAGCCGAGAAGATGGCTATCGCCAGTGGAAGTGGAGCTGATGACAATATGAAATTGCCAGGAGTCTATTCAAACTATGCCATTGTCTTCTCAGAGGAAGCCACACAACGATTCCCACCGGAAAGAAAAGACGATCATGCAATCGTTCTCAAAGAAGGAGCTCCTACTAGTCTCAGTACCAAATTGCATCCCATGAATGTCTCTGAAATGGAACACCTTCACGCTTTCCTGTCCGAACAACTAAGTAAAGGGTATATACGGGAGTCCAAATTCCCATATGCTTCTCCCTTATTCTTCATCAAGAAGAAGGATGGCAAACTTCGTCCAGTGCAAGATTACAAAGCATTGAACACTTGGATGGTGTGAGATGAGTACCCCCTTCCACTTATCGAAAGCATCTTGACCTCATTGGGCAACAAAAGTCTTTTTACAAAGTTCGATATCAGATGGGGTTATAATAATATCCGCATCAAGGATGGAGACCAGTGGAAGGCAGCGTTCAAGACTCCTCTCAGACTATTCGAGCCAATGGTTATGTTTTTTGGGCTCACCAACTTGCCTGCGACCTTCTCACACGCTATGAATTGAATGCTCAGATCTCTGCTCGATGCCTATCCAGGGGAACTATATGTCTATATGGATGATGTACTCATCACCATGGAAGAAAACCTAGATCGACATAGAGAGATCGTAAGCACTGTATTGGGAGTATTCAAAAGAGAAAGCTATTTCCTCAAATTGTCGAAATGCGCCTTCGAAACACATGAAATTGACTATCTAGGCATGTCTATCAAGCAAGGTATCATTCGAATGGGGCAGGACAAAGTCAGCGGACTAAAAGACTGGCCTTGGGTACTCTCTAATGTCCGCCAAGTATGGTCCACGCTCAGAGTCTTGAATTATCAGAGACCCTTCATCCCGAACTTCGCAGAAATTGCAAAACCTCTGAATGTGCTACTAAAGAAGGACACTCTCTTCCAATGGACACAGGAACACACAAATGCCCTGACTAAGTTATTGGCCATAGCTACAAGTTGTCCAGCCTTACGCCAACCTGATCCGAGAATGCCGTATGAGATACAAACAGATGCATCCACCTTCACCTTAGGGGCTATTCTATCACAAAATGACAAACGAGGGAAACCACAAGCTGTGGGCTACCTTTCCAAGTCATTTACTGATGCAGAAAGAAATTACGATGTTTATGACTGAGAATTTCTAGTGCTGGTCAGAGGACTCAAACATTGGCAACACCTCCTCGTCGGGAGTCCATTCCTGATCACGGTCTATATCGATCACGCAAATCCCTTCACTACAAGCACCCTCAAAAAATCAGCCAACGTGTCGCCCGTCCTGTTAACATCCTCACAGACTACGATCTTCCATTAATCCACCAACCGGGACATCTTCTCCAAGCCGACCCTCTGTCCCATCATCCGTCCTTCATTCCGGATGGAGAAACAGATAATACGGATGTTGTCATTCTCCCACAATCGTTATTCGTCAGCATTCTCACAATTACCAATCTCAATGACTGCCTCCGAGCAGCCCAGTCTGCTCACCATGACGCCCTCTCCACCCTTGCATCCATGGGTATTGTTCAAGTTGCAGATTCTCTCTACTTTCACGATTCCTGTCTTGTCATCATGGATGATGTGGACCTTAAGAGGGGGGTAATTTCATCCTTTCACGACGCTCCGACAGCTGGACATGCTGGAATCACGAAGACACTAGATGCCATCCAGAAACACTACTGGTGGCCCAAGATGAAACAAGACATTAGTGAATACGTGAATGGTTGCGCCCCCTGCCAATTGAACAAAAACATACCCAACAGGATGAAGGTACCACTCAATCTGATCACGCACGATACAGTACAACTGCCCTTCCAAACCATCGTGTTAGACTTTATCACCAAGTTGCCAATATTGGAAGGGCACGATATGATCTTGATGATCACCAATCAAGGTTGTACCAAATGTAGCATCTTCATCCCTTGTTCAGAGAAGATAGATGCCCTTGGAGTGGCCCAACTATATCTAGAGTGTGTACTCCCGCACTACGGCTTACCACAGAAGATCATTTCAGATAGAGATCCCCGTTTTATGGCCAAAGTGTTCAGAGAAATCATGAAGACTCTGCAGATCAAGCAAAATCTCAGTACGGCGTATCACCCACAGACAGACGGGCAGTCGGAACGGACCAATCAACGACTAGAACAATACCTCCGTATCTTCAGAAATCACCAAGATGACTGGGCTCAATGGCTTCCAATAGTGCAATATACCTTGAACGCGTGGCAGTCAGAAATGACAAAGAAAACCCCTTTTGAACTACTCTTCGGTTTTGTACCACCCATACATCAACCAATGGCACAAAAAGCGGACTCTGAAACGGCTTCACTTAGACTGCAACGGCTTGCAGAAGTCCAAAAGACAGCAGCCAAAGCTATGAGGAGAGTGCAAGAATCATGGGTCAATAAAGCGAATTACCAGGGCTATAGGGTGGGACAGAAAGTTTGGCTGGAAGCCACTAATTTGAGGATGACTCATCCAACTGCCAAATTAGCACCTAGGCATTATGGGCTGTTCTTAATCGCAAAGGTCATCTCAAGGGTTGTATATCAACTCATCCTCCCTATGCAGTGGAAAATACACAACATCTTCCACGCTTCGCTCCTCATGCCATATCAAGAGACAGAGATACACGGGAGGAATTTCAAAGAACCACCACCGGACATTATCGATGGAGAAGAAGAATGGGAAGTAGAGGAGATAAGGGGGGAATGACATACTGGCCGAGCACGGAAACTCCAATATCTCATACACTGGAAAGGATACACTGATGCTTACGATAGTTGGGAGCTCACTACTGATGTGCATGCCCCAGACTTGCTTCACAAGTATAAAACTAGGAGAGCAGGAGTCCAGCTTAACAACATCGAGATGGACCCCTTCGGATATGCTGACCGTCATCCTCCCTCTCACTACCTCGTTAGAGACCATGAGCTCTTGGCACAAACTATCAAATATATCAACCAACAGGTTGAAGCTTGGTCTTGGGTAGCCAACGACCACGATGCATGTGCGGATACCCCGTGTACATGTGATGATTTGTTCGGTTACGCTACTTATCGAGAGCCCGACAGACGTTGGAGACGACATTCACATGCACGAGCTAACCATAGAGAGCGTCTCAGACAAGACAGATGCGAAGAACTAGTAGTGGAGAGGATCTGGGCCCATGGTGTCTACCCAGACGACATTCCCCCACCGATAGCGGAACCCGGCGAAGAACTTGTACCTTCTACTGTGCTCAGTACGGTCACATCTCTCCCGCCGACTACTCCGGCCTTGTTGATGACAGCAGGGGACTTGAGCGCACCTAGAGATCAGGAGTCTACGAGTGGGGGTGTTACTAACTTCAGGCCTGCCTTTGTCCCAGGACCAGAGCACCCAGGAGCTGGCTGGCGCGTGGTTCATCGCAGCGAACCGTACTCATTTGAAATCCCATTTGAAGATGGGAATAGAGGGCTGATACCCTATATAAGATTCGTCATCAATCAACGTGAACAGCCTGTGATACTGGGTACAGAGGGAAAGGGGAAGCCGCAATATTACAAGCCTCTTTACTTGATTCCTATGCCGGCACGTGAAGAAGTGGAGACACCCGCTGAACATTCCCTTGCATTATTCTCAGAAGGGCATGTCGCACGCAACGAGGTCAATTGTGCTCTTGCCCTTGTTGCGGATCCAGGAGCTGCAGCAGACATACATCGATTCCACCTCTCTACAAGGAGGAAGCAAGAACTGTTTGCTTGGATGCGCGATCTTGACATCGCTTGGAATGACTGGCTTGCAGAAGCTGAAGGGATTGACCTTAGGTTACGACTGTCGAACATTACTTCCTGCATATATCCTTTCCTCCCTCAGCCTCTACCAAGAGGACTCGATGTGTACCATATTAACGAACCAGGATCGAACAATAGATGCTTCCAAGCGCATCTCGACCATTTGGACGGTCTCGCCCCCTTGCCAATCCCTCTGCGGCCGAGAGGAGACGCCCTGCCTCGAGACCCCCCGCTCCAATGCCCCGCATTACACAACAAAGAAGTGCGGGACTCCATCTGTCTGTACTGTGAAGGGGGACACACGGCACAATTGTGCCCCCGACCTCATGTCCTCTGTGGCGAGCATTCGATGCGCTGCCACGTACCAGTTCATCACCCCGAGTTTGGGGCTCCTTGCCCAGTGAGAGCCAGTCACTCCCCCTGTCCTGAACGAACCTTATAGTCGTGTTAATCCAGATCAAGTACGAAGGATCGAAGAAGCTGCGTGCGGTGGAGCGCCCACACCTAAGGAGGGGGTAGTGTCACATTCATGTGACACGTGATGGAAAGTGGAGGAACTTTAGGAGATGACGAGCAAAAGGAAGCAGTGACAGCACATATGACTGACGTGGCCTCTGACTGTCCCACAGAAAATAGTTACGAAAATCATCAGTATGTACGATATAAAAGACCAGTAGTCGTAGTCTTAGTCCTTTGTCTCAGTTTCGTTTACTGTTTGCAATCCAAGGCCATTTGTACTCAACTCGAGTGCATAGCATTGATCCTCTCATCTTGTTCATCCTCCAGTGAACTTAGAACGTTCACTTGTCGTATCCCTGATCAAGAACAGAACCCTTGCCACTATCGTGGTTCTACCTCCACTGTGCCTTAGCCCTCCCAGTCTAACCCTGCAGTTCTCCTGAGTGTCCCCCTTGAGATGTAACAGGAGGGGCAAGACATTGACACTTATGTGGCCAAATTTGAAAAGGCCATGCATGAAGCTGGGTATCATTTTGATGACTCACTCATACTTGACAAGTTCACCAGCAGGCTACCTGTAGAACTCTATAAAAACGCCTACAACTTCCACAGTCCCAACACTTATAACCAGTGGAAGACCACAGTACTTGAGCAACAATGCAAGTGGATGCATCTTCAGACTCAACTTGGAGGGCGCAAGAATCCTAATGCCCAACCATGCCAAGGAAATGCTCCCCTTCACACCTTCAACATGCCAACCAGACCCCTGCAGCAGAACAACTGGCAGCAGTTCCACAACCACCCCAATGCAATGGACACCACCCCAGGAAGAGTTCAAGCTTGACTAGCTGGATGTCACAATCATGTGACACATGACATGGCCTGGGATAGATTCAGAATTGACAGTGGGAATGATGATGAGACATGAGGCCTGATGTGTCTCCTATGCACACCAGAAAATAGTCACAAAAATAACAGTTTGTATGATATAAAAGCAGAGTCATTTTGTCCTTAGTCTACTTGTCTTAGCTTTGTTTGAAATCCCAGCCAAGTTGCATTCTCCTTGAGTGTACAGCACAATCCCTCTCATCTCTTTCATTCTCCTTAGTGAACTAATACTTTGCTTGTCATCCCACCCATTCTAAGTCACAACCCTTGACCTTGGGTTATACTTAGATCACACTTCCCTTCTTATGCCGCTTCCCACCCTAGTCCTGAATGTTCCAGCTGGAACGTAACAAAAGCTAAGACCAACACCTGGACCCAAGCTCGCTGTGCTCGGTATCAGTATTGTACTCCTGAACCTATGACCCCAGCATGGACAGAGAAGCCAGTTAGTGCTTCCACAGAGCCACCCTGGAACAGACACAATCAACACTGTTCACGCCTAAAGCCCTTCCCAATCGCACGTTCATTGAACCCGCACTAGACCTTACTGATTTCACCAAAAGATGCGTCGTTGTACGCAGGACCACTCCAAAACAGGAGTCCAATGCCCTGCTAATGAATGATGAGAAACAAAGAGTAGATAAAACAAGAGATTGGACGTACTCTATTGAGTCCCACACCACACGCATGAGTTCCATTGGTGAAGCATTTGGGGACGAAGTGACGAATTTGATACAAAACTCCCTATCCAGCATCTGCCATGGAAGACCAGCGTTGGATAAATAGACAACGATGTGTTTGTTCCACTGCTTGGAGATGTTGGTGGAGGCGTCGTCCATGAAGAGGATTACAGGGACCATATAGACCATCCGACCATTTGCCTTTGCACACAGAGGGTGTGGCATACAGGACCCATACTCACTCGAAGAATCTGCACAGATACACATTAGCACGGGAATATAAATATAAGCCACTATCAAACATACTTGTAAGCCCACACATAAGCTCTCGCCCGTTGGACTGGATGTCCAAAAATGTGTGCTTAAACTTGTCAGTGCACATAGTTGACTGCTCGTCCAAAACAATAAAGCCTTCCTATTTTAAAAAGAAAGGTCAGTACTCTACCATGCCTCAGAATCAATAAAACAAACATCAGTCTGTATAACTTTACAGCCAAGTGACCATAGGTCATGCACAGATGGCTCATAGGCTGGGAAACTGTCATTGTCAGTCAGTCCAGTGAAAGCAAGAAACATACCTGGCAAGTTTGCGTCTTCTGTCAGTGGACAGAGGAGTGTAGCCGAACGACAGCGCCAGAGGTATCAATGATGTGCACTACAAGTACAAAGGAAATGTCAGAAAAGTAAAATTCAAGAAATAATGAGGGCACACCTGTGCCTGAGACAGAGAGCGCAATCCTAAAGTGATCTGGCCAGAAAACGAGGGTTGAGGGGCGATGATTTGGAGTCGATCGGCCGAGGGTGAAGATACATTGTTGAGATGAAGTCAGAACAAGGAATGAAAGAATGGTGCATGGCCGTCTTGAGGCTGTTCGTGTCGCAGTTGGAGGTCTTCTGTTACATTCGACCCTCCGACAAACCCCGATACGCCACCACGTGACTTGTCTCCAGTGCAATTCGTCGCCTGGAACCCCGTAAACCCCCGACACGCCCTCGGTGCAGACGCAATAGCAGCCGAAGAAGCAGAGGCTAGGGAACGCCTCTGGAAGTTCCACCAAAACCGCGCACTACACCTACGCGCTGCAATTCTGTCATCGAGATTTGTAACCCCGCAAGACCCACCTCAAGGTCTGGAAGATTAGCGCTGGATGATGTCATTACCCGTCACGTGACCCTGGCACGTGACCTGGCCTAGAATGCACCAGAAGAATCCAGATGAGCTTGTGCCTGGATTGGAACGTGTGTTATCGATTGTGCCTGGTTTGTGATCCGTTACTGTATTTGTCTTGATTTTCCCATGCCTTGTCCCTGTGGCTTGATGCGCCCATGGACTGTATGTTTCAGCCACCATCAGTGGCGTTGGACATGTGTTTTCCACAGTTCCACAGTTTCCTAGGACCATTGTATTAGGGTTTCAGCTGAGTTCCAATAGCTCCCTTCACGAGTATAAGTAGCATGTAGAAGCGACCTTAGACGGTAGCTTTGACTTCTTGTATCATCTGTACAACCCAGTCCGAGTAAATCCCAGTCCCCTCTGCTCTCAATCCCCGTCCTCTTCTCTTTGCCCTACGTACCCTCAGAGTTAGTCCAGCATTACAGCGGCGTCCGTACCCTTGCAGCCCTCGGAGTTTGCCCAGCTGTATACGTGGTGTTCCCCTTCCCCAATCCCTTGATTGATTGAGCGACAGCTAGCTCAGCTTATAAGGAGCGAGTCATTCATTTCTTCTATCTTTTCATTGCTATCCGAGTCCTTCAGATTGTCCATTTCAGACTTATCATCAACAGAAACGAGAGACAGCAAGCGCTAGCTCAAGCGACAGAACAAGAGCAGGTCAACAAGGCCGTTAGGAACCCCTGAAGACCGGTCGAGTGTGATCTCCCAAAGGTGCGCCCTACGGAGCGTAACATCTTCAAACCTTGACACCAGTAAAATGCAGGTGATTGAGGGGTGTCCAGCAATGGCAGAAGGGACAGGAGTATGAGGTGAGTAATGACAAATTCAAGGAAGAGATGGAGTGGAGAGAAAGAGAGAAAGATGAGGCAAGGCAAAGTGAGCAAGAGAAGATCGAGTTGATAGGACATGAGTGATGTGTGACAGCTTGAGTTTTGAATGTCTGTATGTCTGCTAAAAAAGGCAGGGGCCAAGTGTTATGAAAACCGCCGTAATATATGAACTCATGCACGATCCTTATGTTAAGCACAAAACTACATCGACACAACTGTGCAGATGATGGTGCAGATCACATGATGATAAATGGAGAAGTTTGTAAGGAGTGGGTAGAGATGGGATTCGAGGGATAAGGTCAAACATAACTAAAAGAAAGTCGAAAAAAGGAGTGGACTGAGATGAGAGTTGTGTGAGACACAGCTGATGAGGTAAGGCAGGGGGTGTTGGCGAGGCACTAAAGGCGAAACCAAATTCAGGGTTTGTAAGGTAGAATAAAAGAAAGATCACACCTTTAGACCAAGTAGCAAGAGCTCCAGCTATTCAGTTTTTTGATTGGACCAGCCAGCCACAAGAGTGTGTACAAGCTTGCGTGATTGTGATGCTATGGAGCAAATAAATGATTGGCCCTTAAAGCACAGTTTTTGACTTTGCTGACATTGTGGAAGCTGACTTGGATGCCGCAGAATGGGAGGGAAGCTGAAACGAGGGTTGAAGTCGAGAACAGGGTGAAATTTTGGTTTTGTTTGATGAGGGTCTTCATCACTATTGAAATAAAAGGGCATTCTGCCAGTGATGGACAACAGAAGCGGTGGTGAAGTGATGGGAGGACAAAGTGAGCTAAGGGCCTGTTCAGTGTGGCTGGACCCTGAAACAATGTTTCAGGGGAGCCTCTGTTTCCCACCCGGGAAACAGAGGCTGCCGCAAAACATTTTTTTAATTAGTTGTGACCTCCGAACGCAAAAATAAAAACACTGTTTTGAATCGTCTCGTTACATGACAAAGCGTGACCATGTTACATCGATCATATCTAGATCCCAAGCACCTACCAAATTTAGCAGCAAGCAGTGTAAACGCCGCAACCAGCGCCGCAAAGCACCTCAAGAAGCACCCCTTCCATATAAACACACTTGCATACACTCTCCGGTAATGACATCTGAGGATGACGAAGTGGACCTTCTGTACCTTGCACTGATTGCTGCTGACCTGGGCTCACCCACCTTGAGTTTGCCAGTGCAGTTGAGTGCATGATAGGGGATGCAGAGTTTGCAAATGCATACCTCACTATAGCCAATGCTAGTGAACGCATGCTGATTCTTCGTCACAAGCTCGAAAAGTTTGGTTCTGTGCTGTAATTATGTAGCTGTCTGTTGTACTGTACTCGTATTGTGTCAAAAATACAGTCATTTAGGCTGTCTCTACTTGCTACATGCGCGCATGCCTTATAAGTGCTAATAATCTAGATATGTTGATGATATACTGTAATGTGGGCAGTCACAGTCACACTCGACACAGAGAAAGACCAAAGAAAAAGAGCTCAGAGCTCTTTTTCTGATTGGTGGGGAGAATCTCATTCTCATTTCTCGATCTCTCGTGACACAAGGTTTGCTGAACACGTCACATTCTCATTCTCAATTAATTTAAACATTGTTTTTTGCTTGGCCCATGTCTCGTGCGAGAAAGTGTTTACTAGTGGTGCCAGGCAGATGCAAATGGTCATCAGGTTGCAAATTTTAAAAATGGCCTCAGATCACCCTCTTCCTGTGGTCCGTTCTGCTCAAAAAAAATAGCAGTAGATACAGTAGGATCTATAGATATGAGATCATAACAAAAAATAAAAATCTATTGAGAATTCTGACTACAGTGCGACAAGGAAGAGAGGGTAGTCATGAAAAGTAAAGACCCAGACCACCAGATCCCAACGATCTTGGTAAATGACATATGGATCTGTTGGAATAGAGTGTTAGAATAGACTAATGAGAGCACCTGTGATAAATTTGGGGTGATACTGTGCATGTGATAGAGTTGTAGAAGGTGATCTCACCTTGGCGGTCTCTTGGAGTGACAGGAGGAGTGACGAATTCAAGCTCCTCTTCGACATAAGCCGGCATCACCGGCAACCAAAATTACCGGGCAACCCTCACTGTCATGGCGCATACCAAAGTGACGAGCAAAAAGGCTGCACAAAAGGAAGCCAGAGCTCAATCAGAAGCCAAGATTCAGGAAGCTTGCAAGGCACTCACTGATGGAACATTTGGAACGATCGCAGATGCTGCATGTCACTTCAAAGTTTCCTACCACACGCTACACCATCGATACCAGGGAATCACAGAGTCTCAGTCTAAAGCACAAAGCAAACGACAATTACTCACCAAGGCAGAAGAAGAAACAGTCTGCAAGTGGGTCAAATACATGGGGATGACAGGACATCCCATCTCAAATGAAGCCCTACGCGTGAAGGTTGCCAAAATCAGTTCCATTCTTCAAGAAAAGACAAATCAAACTGGGGAATGACACTTGCCTGCAAAGAACTGGATATGTGCTTTCTTGGACTGGAATAAGGACATCAACCTGAAGAGGCCCAGTGGTCTTGACCCAAAGCATGCACAGAACTTCAATTGGACAATTGTCACCCACCACTTTCAGCTCCTCGGAAACTTCCTGGATCTTCATGACATACCTTGGGAGAATGTCTACAATATGGATGAGAAGGGGATACAACTTGGCGGTGGCAGGAAGCTTGACAATACAAAATACTTCTACTCCCGGGAACAGCGCAATCGCGTGAAGGTGCAGAGTCCAAACCTCGAGCTTGTAACAACAATTGAATGTGTTGCAGCAGATGGTGGTGTCTTGCTGCCAGGGATTGTGTTCTGTGGAAAGCATGTCCTCCATGATGAATATTTTGAGGAGGATGACATCCTGTAAGTCAACAATAAAATATGGCTGTATCAAATTGGGTGCTTACCGTGCATACAGTGTTGCCTTGTCAGACAAGGGTGGACAAGTGACTACATTGGCACCCAGTGGTTTGAGAAGTCCTTCATCCCCCAGGTGACACAGAGGAATGTGTCAGGAAAACCAATATTACTGATATATGATGGACATCACTCACACAAAACAATTGAGCTTTGTGAAGCAGCAGACAACGCAGGGATCCACCTTTTTTGCATCCCCCCCCACACTTCACATCGCCTGCAGCCACTTGATGTCAGTGTATTTGGGCCCTTACAATGAGCATGGCAAAAGTGTTGCCTACTTGTCCTAGAAGAAACAGGGAAGTCAATAACATGGAAAGATGTAATTAGGGAGTACTCAATTGCATGTACTGAGTCCATGAAGGAGCATGTCATCCTTTCAGCCTGGAGGAGATCAGGAATCAGGCCTTTAAACCCACAAGTCTTCACGGAGGAAGACTTTGCTCCAAGCTACGCGTCGTCAATAAAACCCCAACTGCCGGTGCCCCTTTATGATCTAGCCAACAGCTCCAAGGCTCCACATCCTTCTGGCAATAGGGAAGATGAGAACGGCAATGAAATCGACTCTGATGGAGAGAGCGATGGAGGAGTGATGGACCCAGATTTGTCAGGGTCAAATGTGACTCATGAGAATCCCCCTTCATCAACGCCCCATCTGGCAATCTCCCTGGGTGACCTGCCTCTTTTGGTTCAGTCAACAACGCCTCCTTTGCTTAGTCAACCTCCTCAGACCAATGATTCCAAGTCAGAAACAAGTCACGTTCTTCGTGAAGAGGGAAGAAGGGAGCCCCCCAATCAGCCTGGAACTGAGGGAGGCAGCAATCGCTGTACGCAATTGTATTCTATCCCTGCATCGCTTGTTCATCTTCCCCGCCATCAGACACAGTTGGTGTCTCAATCAATGTCACGTTCTGCGTCACTTTCCTCTGCTGGGAAATCTACATCATCGGAGCACATCAAATTTCTTGAAGGACAACTCTCAGATGCAATGCAGAGTATCCAGGAGCTCAAAGACAAGTGTGAAGAGCTCAAGAGCATGTCCGGAACATGGAAGACCCACTGCTATTTCATGTGCGACATGGTCAGTCAACTTCAAGGCCGGCTTCAGGCAAAGGAGACACGAAAAGGCACTCAGATGAAGAGGTCAAATGCGTCGAGGGTTTTCACAGCTGGGGAAGGCCGGTTGGAGTTGGAACAACTCCGTGCAGATGCTAACCAGAAGAAGCAGCGGCAGGCCGACGGTGATGCCCAGAAGGCAGCAGAAGACAAAGCATGACGCAAGCGAAGGGCAGATCTTACACATGTATTCTCTGGGTCACTCAACAAAACAAAATGAAAGGAGGAGCTGGAGGACATCGCTGCTGCTCTAGCTCTTCTGGACAGCGGCAAGAAGGACAACTTATTGGAGAGGATCTCCACCTTTTTCGAGGAGCACCCCAACTTGAAGGCAGACCCACAATTCGAAGGGCTTTTCAGCTCACGGCCCTGAAAGTGTGCTCGTGTTTCCAACACCCCCAGGCCTGTTGCTGGTCCATCAAAAACTCATGAACTGACTCTCCCCCCTCCCAACGCTTCCCTCAACTTTGGGCCAGCGAATGCTTCTGTAAATATTGACCCTTCCCTTACTTCAACTCCAGTCTCGTCACAAAACGAATTCTACTATTTCATACCCCAGTAGCCTCACATACAACTCTATACCCGTAATAGTGCCAAATATAATGTCCTCGTTGTGCTGCAAAAAAAAAAGCATGAACTGGGCTAATGTTGTTGCCGAACTGCTGATGCCTGCCGAACATGGCCGTTAAAGTGACACTGCATGACCAAATTTGCATCAGGGGGTAAAGTTGGTCGTGCTCCCTAGGAGCCAAAATAAAATAAGCAAAAATCACCATTGAATAGGATATCTGTTCTTCTGTTGGTATGTACAATATGAAGGAGCCACGACGTGTTGTTGAAGCTACAGAAAATGAAAACTCGATTTTTGCATAGGTACAACCACACTAGTACCGAACAGGCCCTAAGTTAGTTGGGTCACATGCCATAATGTGGGATTACACTGCGGGATGCGGGATATACTACTACGGGCATTTCAATTTCACGAACAATAGAACCTCTCATATGTGTGTTTGGGCAGACACTGAAATTTAGGCCGGTCCTGAGCGGTCCGGTCCGTGAGTTCCGTGCGTTTGGGACGCAACTGTGACTGTGGCCTGCTTCAGATTTCGAACCTAGCCATCCGCTGCCATTCTTATACGGTACCATCCTTGTCCACTACCAACCGTCATTCATCATGAGTATCTGGCTTCTTCTCGTCGACCACAAGTTCCAAGCTATGGGAAGCTGTTTCGAGGTTGGCGCTTTCTCTGATCACGATAACATAAACACCTTGAAGAAGAAGGTCAAGGAGGAGAGGCGGAACGGCCTTGCTAACGTTGACGCCGCGGAGCTCACCGTGTGGAAGACGAAGGGTTCAATGGCTATCGATGAATCAAATTTAGAACGCTTGGCGGAGATACTCGGCAGCATCGACGTCGATAACAAGGATACCATTGAGAAGCTTGTCGAAGTCAAGCGGGTGGCGAAACTTGGACTCTCAGACACTCAAGTCCTTCTCGTACAACTGCCTGGTATGTCACTCTACTATCCCCTGAAACATTTTCTGACAATCGTGTACTGGTAGTCCCCAAAGTTATCACAAATGCCGGTGACGACGACTCGAAAGCAGCCACCATAAGTATCTGGCTTCTTCTCGTCGACCACACGTTCCAGACCCCCATTGGAAACCGTTTCGAGGTTGGCGCTTTCTCTGATCACGATAACATAAACACCTTGAAGAAGAAGGTCAAGGAGGAGAGGCGGAACGGCCTTGCTAACGTTGACGCCGCGGAGCTCACCGTGTGGAAGACGAAGGGTTCAATGGCTATCGATGAATCAAATTTAGAACGCTTGGCGGAGATACTCGGCAGCATCGACGTCGATAACAAGGATACCATTGAGAAGCTTAGCGAAGTCGAGCGGGTGGCGAAACTCGGACTCTCAGACACTCAAGTCCTTCTCGTACAACTGCCTGGTATGTCACTCTACTGCCCCTTGAAACCATTTTTGACAACCGTGTACTGTTAGACCCCAGAGTTATCACAAATGCTGGTGACGACGACTCGGAAGCAAGGGATACCCTCCCTAATTTGAAAGAATACGACCGTATGTCTCTTCCCATTATACTATTTACTCGACTCGCTGACACGTTCGGTAGGCTACAACAAGACCGTGGCAACACTAGGACCGTCACCTTCAGAAGGAGCCAAATCGACTGGCTATCGTAAAATCCAGGCCAACGTCGCTCAAGCCATGTATGATGGTCGGACGGTCCTGGATTCACTGTCCACAATCTCTCCCCCCGTAACGATATTCCACACTATCTTCGACGAGTTTATCTCTTCGGTCAACGACTCGAATACCCACCCGACCGCCGACGATCTTAAAGATGTCTACGAGTTCATGTCCATTGTATCCGATATTAGTGAGTCGGAGAAGACGTACAGTAATGGACTACTCCCACAATTGCGCCGCATTCTGAAAGCCGATGTTCGCCAAGAGCAAAGCCCCGATGGGACCAGGCCTGATGGCGTTATCACGCTGAAAACAAACAACTGTCGCATCACGTATTTTTTTCTTGAACTGAAGCGAGAGATCGGCGGGGGCGGCTGCGACCCTACCACCCAAGTGGGTCTCAGCATGAGACGCTTTTGGATTGACGACTCGGTGGGTGGTAATCGCGTCCGTCTTGATCTTATGTCTGACTTCTGAATAGACAAAGGACATTCGCGAGAAGTGCTGCTGCCCAACATTCCTGGTCGGTGCTGGGGGCCCGTGGTTGAGTGTCCTGGGTGCCGTATTCACAGACAAGTTTATTGTCCAACGCCTGACCGACATGAAGTGGATGGCGCTCTCATCAACCGAGGAGGATATTCGAGTCTATTACAACGCCAAGGTCTTCGTTGCTCTCCGCAATTGTCTCTTAAAGCTTGAGAATTTTTATAAGTCACTCGACGGCGCTTCCGCTCCTCGTTTCGTTGCCAACGAACCACATCCCCGCTATTTCCCTTACCTGACCTCATTCACCGCTGGAGATGGTAGCGTCACTGAGTTCCGATACCTGAGATCCTTGGAACAGGATGCCGCATGCGTCACATATCTTGCAGAGACTCTTTCTAACAAGCGTAAGGTAGTCGTCAAATTCGTTTCAAGGTACAGCAAAGAGGTACACAAGTTTCTTGCGCACGAGGAGTATGCGCCTTCCCTCCTATACTATGGCCCTCTACCGAATGGCGGGCTCTCCAGTATTTTTCTCGAACCCACTCCCCCAAGTCCTTACTGGCGGCCGAATCTCATGTACATGGTTGTCATGGACTATATCGACACTCGACGCGACGCCCCCCATGACGTTTCTGCGCAGATCCAGACCATCTTGACCCGGCTGCACTCTAATGGATACGTTTTCGGTGATTTGCGAAAACAAAACATTCTTTTCGACGCGGATGGGAAAGTCAAGCTGATTGACTTCAACTGGTGCGGACGGTACGATATGAGCGACACCGATGAAGGCCTACCAGACGAGGTGCGGCAACACATCGAGCACAATAAGTGCGTCCAGGTCGGAGACAGTCCCTATGCACATTACCCGCTGTCGATGTCCACGGTCAAAGGTATGTGGGCCCCTGGCATGGAACCTCTCGCACCGATTCGACCTATACACGACTGGGCGATGTTTAAGAGGCTCTGTTGGCAGCAGTAGTACGTCTATACAGGCAATATATAATATCATTATTTGGAAGACTTGGTGATCACCGTATAATCATGACCACATGTCATGACACTCGTGTTGTGTGTCGCAACAGCCCTTCCTCAACCCCATCCCTAACACGTCACGTGAATGACCACGTGCACCGACCTTTAACTTTCTCAGCTCAACCATACCTGGGGGAGTCCTTGTAATAATGCAGACAGTCTCCCGAAGGGGTATGGGTTATCAGAGAGTTGACTGTATCTTGTATTGCCTTTTACAGATATTGTTACGATACACCAATGAAGGACACTTACTACATGGTTATGACTATGGTAGTAAGTAGATATTAGTCATGGACTTAGAATCAGTCAGCATCACTGTAGCACATGATTGTTATGGTGACTCATTACTAGTACAGTCGTAGTAGGGTTCGAGCTACATATGTGACTGGACATTGGACTTCTTAGAGGGGCTTTAAAGCTACCTCTCATATGTATAAATAGTGGCTTGTGAAGACCAAGATACGCCATCTTGATCTTCTTCTCAATACCTGTTATGATTTTCCCTTCTTTTCCCTTGGATGCTTCCGTTCTTTGCTTCTTACTCCTGCACCCCACCTTGATACGCTCATAACTCCTTATGTGCCCAACCGTTTCTGATAGTCTCTTCATTGCACGATACGCCCGCACGCCTGAAGCGCAGCAATGCACGCAGCTATCAGGAATGGTGTCCTCACCTTTGAGTAGGTTGAGCGACTGTAGAGTGGAGAGGGTGCACAAGTGAGAAAGAGAGTGAATGTCTATTCGCCTCCCTCCCCATAGGAGGCATTATATACCCTATGGCCCCACCATTTCTGGAAGCGCAAAAGTGATGAGTACAGGCGTCCACAATATCGCGTTTTTACATACGCCTGACGTAAATTACCACTTCGACTTAGTCATGAGACTACTTTTCGCTCAGAGGCGAATTGCGCCCAGTATAGTACGTATCCTAACTACCGTAATAGGAAAGCATACTGGCAGTAATGTCGTAACTGCTATAGATAAGGGCCTTATGTACTTATTACGTTCCAACAACGCCCCCTTCCCAGTATATCAAAGTTCACGGCGCTCCGGGTCCAGCTGACTCGCACATGACCCCGCACAATCGCCATGCTTCCTACTATAGTTGTGCCTTTGTTCCGCTTTTACTTAAGAACCCACATATCGCGCCATATGTTTGTTGTGTACAAACATCTTGTACTAGTATATAAGTCGCACGCTACCTAGCTTGTACGGTAGACTTGACTTCTTGTGTAATACCACATTGTTGTCAATCCACGAACGACTCTACGCTCACTATTTCGCTTGAGCATGACTTTGGTTCACCGCTGCGCTTGAACCTGGAACTCTCGACTACCACCCGCGTGTCTGAGGAGACCGTGTGGTGCTTATTCATCACCGAACTTAGTCTTAACCGACTAACTCACGTCTCGTTACCTCGGCCTGATCGACTTAGTGACATGCACGTCGCACATAATGTTCCTGTGGTAACGTTACATTAAGTCAAGTCTTGCAACCCTGGCGACTAGTAGGAGTTGCACGAAATTTCAGCCGCAGTACATTGATCGGTATTCGACCGATGAGCTCTCCAGCCATGAAAAGGGTGCAGTAATCTGGGAAGAAATTCATAACCAAGAGGGGTACTTCATCTTTGACGCTAAGAACCAAGAATACCACCAAGTCCACTACTTCGACGACCTTCGTCTCTGGGCCTACATCGACTATGACCCAAAACAAGGAAGGTGGTACGCTTACAAAGCTGTCCCTCCACAATTCGGCACAGGACCCCTTGGGTCAACCAACATCACAGGAATCAACATTGACCCAGACGAATCAACCACCCTCACTCCCGTACAGCCACAGATGGCCACCAACACTCAGGTCGCCACCAGCCTTACTACTGTGGGAACTTCCAGCCAGAACAGTGGAGGACCACATGCTACAGGAGGTCGACCGGCTGCTCAGATGAGCGGAGTGACTCATAGCTCTAGCGCCCAGCCGATGACGGGGCCGAGCAGTGGCCCAACTGCTGGACCTGGTGGAAGCATACATGGTAGTGGTGGAGGCCCACCGGGCGGCGGTGCCCCTGGTGGCGGCGGAGGTAGTCCAGGTGGCGCCCCTGGAGGAGGTGCGCTCCCCGTGGGCCCAGCCGGGGCAATACCAGCACCGGGAGGGGGCAAACTTGGGGGCAACCCACCACCCATCTTCGATGGAAATCGAGAGGAGAGTCGAAACTTTCTTCGATCCTTTCGAATTTATCGAGGGATGAACCCAACCGTGGACCAATTGACGGTACCCTACTCGCGAGCCATGACTTTCCTCTCCTATATGAGGGGACATCTGGTGGACGATTGGGTAGACGAGCAAACCGTGTGGCTAGACACCCAGATAGCAGGAGGAGTACTGCACAATGAAGAGAACCTATGGAACATGGTCCTTGACCGGTTCACGAACGCCTACACCGACACCACCGAACAAACCAGAGCGTGCCAAGACATCGATAAGTTGAAGATGATTGGCGAAGACATCGACACGTACATCGCGAAGTTCCAAAACCTCACGACAAAAGCTGGCTATAACCCAGACGAAGCCAACGTCATTGAGAAATTCCAAGCGGGACTCCCCGACAACCTCGTAATCAATGCCATATGCTTCCAACACCCAGTTACATGGGACCAATGGAAAGCGGTGGCAAGACTTTAGCAAGCTGAATACCTTATGCTGAAGCCTTGTCTTATGCGCAACCAACAAAACGAAAAATGAGGAGGTCACACCCGAGACCAATGGGTCCAAGCCCTTAACAAGGCGCGTGACCCAAATGCCATGGATATTAGCCGCACTAGAGCCTGTGCTACCCTCACAGACG